>JAGDQP010014325.1:28474-41979 GCA_022664845.1 Lepisma saccharinum | reverse complement strand
TGTGTGTGTGTGTGTGTGTGTGTGTGTGTGTGTCTTGTGAGGTATCGTTGAACAGCTCTTGATGAATAATCTACAAAACAATAGTTTTTCGATGGCTCTCATATAAGGCGAGATTTGAATTTTTGAAAATAAAAAAAACTTCGAGATCTACCTCAGCCTGTAGGCCTACCGAAAGGGATTTTTTTTGTTATTAAAGAATTTAGCCCTGTCAGAGAGCTTTGTTTTCTTTATTTAAGGTAATACCATTGTTTCACGCAACTACAAAGTGATTAGAGTGAAAAATTACAGCATTTAGTAATGATCAACTTCACCCCACCCTAATCGACTTCACCCCTGATGACGGTACATAATAAAGGCTAAAATTCTCGAAGACTAAAAAGCATATATTTTTAATGCTTTTATTAAACGTAGTAAAAGGGAGAAATATTTGATACCTACCTAAATGACCGCCATAGAAGATTTCCCTCATATGACTAAAAATAAAATCGTGGAGCGTAAATATATTGAAATGGAACTAGATTTGAATTTTAATCATAGCGTCAGCAATTAGTTTTTGCGTAACTGTTTTACGAGTATTCAATATTTACGCCCCAGGCTTTTAGTTTTAGTTAGATGAGGGAAATCTTCTAGGACAGTCATTTGCGACATAGTGATGCAAACATAAGTTAATTAAACGAAAGAATAGAAAGAAAAAAATATTAAAAATTATACGAAATTTGCCAAGAGAAAAAAAGCACATGCTAGCGTTAGCAAAAAAACAAAAGTTAAGTCACAATTAGATACCAGTATTTAAAAAAATTCTGACTCGGGGCTAAGAAACGGAAAATTGAGCAGGAACGCAAAATTTGATAAAAATAAAGCGGTCGAGGGTTGTTTGCAAAATAAATAAATAAATAATAATAAATAAATCATTTTCCGAGTGGATGATACTTTGCTTATCCTTCTTGGATTAATTATTTCCAAGTAAATCTATAAAATTCGATAAATCTATTAAAACATCTGTCAACCATGATTAACTAAAAATTATTCAAATTCAAGATGTAATATACAGTATGTCTTGTTTAAAACGTATCATCATTTTAGCAAACAATTTTAAATGAAATAAAATTAAAAAAAACTTAACTCATCATTTGAATACAAATTCTTGTTATTAATTAGTACAATTTATTAAACTTTGCTACATAGCATGCTATCAATCATTTGGTATATGCCGCAAGATGCACAGCAAAATGTTCTTAATTATGTCTCTAAAATAGCAAGCTATAAAGCAGATTTACAGGTTTGCGGTCGGCGGGTTGCAGGTTTGGAAAATAAAGAACAAAGTAACACAAATAATTATTTATGTTATAATATTACGATTATAATGTGGCACTCTTGTTCAGGCTCAAGAAAAAAGTTATGATTAGTGGTAACGTTCTGCCTTGTCAGCATTAAACTCTGTTGAGTTGCATTATTGATACAAAGCCTAAAAGTTATTAACGTTCTGGTTTAATTTCGCTTTATCCATCTGTCCCTGGCTAGTCCCTCAACTACAGCAGACAGGGAGAAAGTGGTTTCACATTTGAGTTCATCGATCTCGTTTTATCCGGTTGTTTTGAATTTAGTGACCAAAAACTTGCCTACTTCCCAGTGAGTTAGCTTTCACCGTTTTAAAATTTCACTCTTCCACCCTAAGTTTTTTGCTTCTCTTATCAGTTTTAATTGCTACATCATACATTTAAATCATATCCATTTACCTGTCAAATATCGCAAGCACTTCTTAAAAACACAAGTACTTGAATCATAAATAAAGAGACATATCTATGTCTTTTCATATCGGTCAGACAATTTCCTCCTTCAGAAATAGCATGAACAATAGTTGTAGATAACTGTGCGCAATTAATATAACTGTCGGTATCTGGTGTAGTTCATGTCGTGATAGTCGCGTGTTTGAGTGAAGAAGATCATAAATTGTGTTTGTCATGCCACTTGAGGGATATCTCAGAGATTGTTAAAAAATGCAGTTAACACCAAAGAGCACTGTGAACGTGACCTCTCTGATCTTCAATTCTCTCTCTAATGCAGATATTGCTCATATCTATTGTCAAATACACGATGTCAAATACGATCTATTGTCAAATATGAGGCGTGCAAGATATATTAGGCCCCTTCTACACGAGCGGGGGAAACGCGGCGTTTTTTTTACCAGGAGCAAAACGAACAAAACTCATGCTTTTACATGTACGCGTGAAACCTCGTGGTTAAAACACTCGTAAAGATACGTACATTTAAATGTATCGGTTTAGTTATAGAAAGCGCAGTTGCTCGTGGTAAAACCGTTGCGTTTTCTCCACTCGTCTAAAACAGACCTTAGAGTTCGTAACTCATAATTATCGACTACTGTTCTGCTCAAAGGGACATCTTGAATATCTCGTTTAACATCCGTCTGTCTCTAATGCAGAACATCACAACCATTGACCAAATAATAACGTAGACATATACCGACCACCTATATTCGTCTGCGCTAGGATTTTGAACCTTGCCGATAGGTGGCTGTGGGAGCTACTACTGGAAACAACTAGTGACTAACAGTAGTTCCCAGAGCCATTTAACTGCCAAGTTGAAAAATCACGTATTCCTAGCGCAGACGAAAATAGGTATGTGGTATATACCTCAATGAAAGCAGATAGCAAGAAACTGACTTCAGATTTGGGTCCAGAGACCTTGGTGTATTCTGCCGTTTTGAATCCTTTAAGGCTACGACATTCTCTTTTGTTACTAATTCACTTTATGCACTCAGTTTCTAACGCATTATTTACACGTGTTCTTTTCCCAATTTGATGACGTTACAGTATTTTTGTACACTCATACTGTAACGCAGGCTCCCGCCTGCAAGATAACAGATACAGAGATAATGACTTGAGATTTGTGATCAGTAACCTCGGTTGACTCGGCCATTTTCATTCTGGTATTATCACGTTTTCACATGCCCACATAGCAATTTTGATGTGACTCAAAAGTGGATCAAACATACTTTGACAAATGGAACAAGCTTGAACTAAGCAGCCTAGTTTACAAGAATCAAGATCAATAGCCTTGTCAGGATAAGAAAGAAATACATAATAGACGAGATTCTTCTTTAAAAAATGAAATCTCTGCCCTGGATGGGAATCGAACCGAGGTCCATTGAAATGCCAACCCGAAGCTGTAGCCACCAGACTAGAGATGGCCAGATCCGGATATCTGAAACTTAGATCTTCGGGGTTTCGAATATGCGGTCCAATTAATTGGTGCGATTTCGGTCGGAGATTCAAAGACCCAGTATTCTAACTTCGTTATTATAATACATCGGAAACTCAGATGCCGGGATAGTAAATTATGAAAGACCCTGGTTAATACCTTCCCCATCCTCTGCCTAACTCATCTCGGCCTGAGCCGAAAATGACAAAAGTCAATTTAATTCAATGTATCTGAAACTCAAAAAATATTTTTTATAGAGTAGTTGTGTAGTTGATTGTTAATATTTTCTTGTGTAAAAGGAGTTGATAGGAATATTTTTTTTCAACGTCCTTTATTTTTTCTCAAAGCAAATTAATCTGGGAAAGTAGTTTCATTTCTTTACATCCCTGCACGCTTAAAAGGAAAGGGGGAGGATATGTTTTGGTTCTTTCCTTTTAACAACGCAATGCTTATTGCGTAGTGACCGCACAACCATATCACAGGGCAAAGTGTAGGAACATGTGTGCATAAAGTTGGGTTGCTGATGAGGGAGGGTGGGGTTAAAAGAGACAAATAGGTACTGTCTATTATTTGTTTTCTTTTTGTCACTCCAATTTTTGTATTGGTGACCGAATATTATATGACTGGTTTCAAAAGCACTAACTAGTGTTGCAATCCATGTTTTTCTCCACAAGTAGGCAAATGTGACGTCATCACATTTTCTGTCAATACTGAAATGAGACATTCGTTGTACAACTCAGCAATTTCTTCTTCTCTCTTTCTCTCCCCACCCTCTCTGATCCTTTTTAACCCTCTCTACCTCTCTCAAGATTCCAAAATGAAGAGTAAGAAAACGAAAGAAGACTCATCGTTTGGTAGCCGAAAAAAAAAATCCACCAAAATCCGTAGGAATTAGGAAAGATTATGATGATGTGTCCATACCCCCGATATCCGGATCCGTTTGGCCATTCCTGCACCATACCACAGAATAATACGCTCTAGCTCGCTTTCCAAGCGCCCATCCTTATTAGATCGCAAGAGAGGGTGGTAGTTGGCGAAGATGAGCCTACGGCGAAACAGTCCTGGCACGTAATGGGACTTCATCACAGTGAAACGATAGCGAAAGTGTAACGGTGAAAAATTTAAATAAATAACAAGTTTGATAATCTTTCTATCATATCTGTATATTCCAACAGACTTGATTCAATTCAATTATAACAACCAAGCCACTCATGTTGTTCCAAGAAGAATGTTCAATCCTTGTTTATTAACATCAACAGAATATCAAGTTTAACAAGCTCAAGGCCAGCGACTGATAAACTTGTTGCAAGCTGACATGCTATCTGGAGTGCTATTTTTTATATAGTATGCACTTTGTGAAATTGGGCATTTCTCACTTGGGTTTTTATTGTTTTCTTCACCTTCACTTCCGATACCCATACCAATGTGAAAATTCCCGCTAAAGTTTTTCTTCACGGTAATTTGTTACTATAAGCACTTTAGTATGGTGTTGTCGAGTCCATCCTAAGTTCACACACACACACACACATATATATATATATATAACTTGTTTGTGTTGTTTTATACCTTACTTTTAAAAATATCATCTCTTTTACATCATTGGATTTTAGATTGAAGATCCGAGTTCTGAGTATTTCGAAGAGTACTATTGACGTTGAGGAAATGCTAGTAACAACTTCAGGCTGTATTCAAACACTTTTGAGAAAGTACGATGTTCAGAAAGGATATGAAGACCACAGGAAAAGAACGCGCTTTGTCCATTTTATTGATTTTACAGGAGAGCGTTTTGAAAGTTCAGAATGATCATTGCATATACCTGAACATCAAATAAAGATTTACTTGTAGCAGACGGACTATACATGCTATCTTCATGCATTATAGCTAGTTAGAAAGGCCCTTCAAAGAGCTAACTGATGGCACTTTATCTCAATTTTGCCAAAAATGGATAAAGCACTTTTTTCCTGTTCTTCATATAGAAATATTCCTGAAGTTATTCTTGCAATTGATTCGATACTAATAATTGTGCTACGCTCTGTATTGATACACGAAAGTGGACACAGTGCATGACGTTCTGTTATCTGGCTTCACATTCTGATATCGCTATAATACATATCTTAAAATATGCACAATCATCATATTAATAGACAATATAGTGTATAATTACCGGACACTTCATTCTGTCCAGTTTTAAATGACTACCTCGACTGAATATTTATTACAGAGTTTAAGTGCTTTTTTTATTTCTTCAGACTTAAGATCACTAAATTTCTATTATATGTATTAACCGTGGAAACATGGGCAGTGATTAGGGAGCACAAGGGGGGAAGTCGCCCCGCATACTTTTCCTTGTACTTTCGACTAGTGAAAATAGAATTCAGAAATTAAGAGTTGAAAGCAGGGTTTCCGCCAGGATTTTCAGTTTGAGGGAGTGTATAAAGTCAAAATTGGGAGGGTGTAAGTGGTTTTGTACGGTTTCTATCTATTTCTCACAGCAAAAAAATTTGAACTTGGGGGGTGGTGTTGTTGTTGAGACTTTCGGGGGTAAACACCCTTCACAGGGGGGCTGGCGAAATCACTGGTTGAAAGCGTAGAAGGAAAGGGGGGGATTGCTTTCTCGTTTTCGAGTAATTTGTTGAGCAATGACCATACTCCCAAAGGAACTTCATTTATTAAGAGTTTGTGTCGATAGCGTACCTTATTTTCTCGATTATTATGATATGATGTAAAAATAATCTTTTCACACTTATTCAGTTCCAGTAATTGCAAAATTCTATAAATTGAGAACTATCACAAAGGATGTTCCTAACTGAGAAAGTTGACATTTCCCCGTGAGGAAACTCGGCGGGCCACCGGTGGCCCGCCGAGTTTTCCTCATGGGGTTGCTAATGAACAATGAATTGTTGTTGCTTATGCTCTTTAGTCATCTTTATCTCAGGCTGGGATAGGGTCTGAGAAAGGCTGGGGAAGTTCGGCCAGGGCCTGGTTGAAAGGTATTATGCCAGTATTTGCCTAGTACGGGAGGAAGTGTGCTAGAGAAAAGTCAGGATGGCTGGCCGCTGGGATCGATCCCGGGAAACCTGGGTTTCATTCCCGGTCGCTGTAGTGACCGACTTATCGCTCCATTTTTCAACATATACAGGTCATTTTTTGTAAAGGAAGTTGACATATTGGAAAGTATTATCTCCAATACGATCCAATATTAACATTATCCTGTCTATCTATTTATTTATTTTGCTTGTTCAATGTATAATTTGAGCAGCTGCCCATGGACACCTGTATTCATTTCTTTTGACATAATAGTGTTTCCTATACATGGAGTGTGATAATTACTTTGAGTTAATGTTGTTTATTTGACAACACAGAGAATAACAAAATAATAATAATAATAAACAAAACTTAATTTATTAAAACTGGTGTGCAAAAATATTCTACTATTTACACAATCCTGCTTTTAAACGGCTCAAACGTCCTTCAAACAAATTTTACACTGATTCAATTATCCAAAAGTTAACTCCACCTTACCCTGTTCTAATAGGTAATCGCCGCCTCTGCCTGCAAATATATGAATTTTGAGATGGGGGCCAAACCGTACAATACGTAATGAAATTTTCTTCTTCCGACACATCCTAAAAGCATTTCGGATTCTCTCGACCTTGGAGTTACCACTAAGAGATACCGTACTTAACTTGTTACAACATCCGCGTTTTGTTTTAACAGGTAGAAAATAGTGTTTAAATATGTACGTGTTCATCATGATAATAACATAGTTAGTCACTACAAAAGTTTATTTTTTTAATCATATTCCTCTCTTTCTTCTTGACTGCAAACATCATGTGCGTCATTGACCGTGCCTACATATACTGTAAATACCGCAAAGATACTTTGAGTTATGAACACGTGCCAGGCAGCACCACTCGTTATAGCCTCGTCAAAGCTGGACTATGCCCTTTGTTAGAAATATAAACCTCTTCGGTAGCAGAGAAGATAAGAAACATTTATCATAACGGTTGCCTCCCATCAAATGTCAATTACTTGAAGATCACCGACCATAAATCTGCCGAGTACCAACAGAACTGGCTTTGTTCCTAAACTGAAGAGGGCTTGTCAACAGCTCTAACGGATTGCAGACCAGTAAGTACTATTCCAGTATTTAGTAGTATTTCGGTATCAATTCGATATATCAATTGCTGGTATTTTCAAATTGAATGTGGCTCTGTTATTGTTTTTACTACTGTTTATTTTTAGATACATTTAAGTCCATTGCAGCGTATAAGAAAGTAAAGTATCTGCATAAACGGTTATGGATTCTGATGAAAAGTCTTACCACAAGGTTTGTTTCTTTGGTGTATGAATATTTCCGAGTTTCAAATCCGCGCGAACCTCCCTGGCTGGTTTCAAGTTACTATTTTCCCATAAACTCAATTATATTCCATGAGATACTTACTATCTTAACATTTAAAAAGAATCGCTATATACTTTCCCTGTTCCACAACAGTAAGAGTACATTATACTATACACTGAAAAAAATAGATAAACAAGAAGAATTGACAATATTGATAAATGACGAAATTGAAATAGGGAAATTCAAGAAATGAATTGCATTGCTTCTAAATAAACAGTAACTAAGATACAAGTAATGAGCATTTCTTGAGGGAAATTTATTTTTTTACAGTAACATTAAATTATTTTTCTATTTATTACCGGTGTAAAATGTACCCTATATACGACTAAGTATTTCTGTAAATGTGGTTGATTCTTTCGTATATCATTATGTTGGTTTGTTATTTATCAGGTTTACTAATTTGCGCTATATAAAATTGAAACTAATTTAGTCGATATAAAGTCATCATTTCCTTAAAGATCGACAATTAACAACAAGTCTGAAACAACAAATTATGAGAAAAGTACAATATTCGGAGAACCACAATTTATCACCGCCATTTATATTTTCTCATAGAAGTCTTCTTCAAATTAGATTGTGCACATCTTTTGAAAAATATTTCTAAATACTGACTTTGAAAGTTTCTTTGTATAATAAGTTTAAATGGTAATTTATATCTATGTATTAAATTATGCCTATGAAATAGGAGAATTTAATTCAGTTTTGCTTCACAAACCGTCATTCACTTTGAAATTAACAAAATTATACTACAACTTTTTTTAGTGTCATGTTTATACTTGATTAGTGGTTAGCTTTACACAAAATTTGGTTCAAGGTTAATTATTTTTTGTGTTGGAATCAGGTGTACGGAACTAATTAGAAGTAATCATAAACAATAATAAAACTTATACATTTTCGGAGAAGAAAGCATATTATATTCCTTTATTTGCGAACTATTTTGACATTTTTTTCGGACAATTTAGCGTTTATTAATTAGTTAATTTTTCAGAAGTTCAGTTAATTAAGATGGTTCTACTTACCCTGTAATCATGACATAGCTTAGTTAATTATTTTCACTTAGTAGATGAGATGACGCCCATGACCTAAGTCCCTCATTTCTGACGGATGCTGTCCTTCTGCGACCACTATTTCGGGAAAGCTGTCCGTTTTTTACTTGAGGTACCATCTCGGCATTCGCTTGGTGAAACTGATCACACCTGAGGTAAAACTCAGGCAGCGCGGTTCGAAACATATGCCACCCCATTGCCGATCCGAACCCCGTGCTGATATCGACTAGATTAATGACGTATCAAAATTCAAATATCCACTGATAACTCATAGTACAGAAATACAACCTTGAGTGCAACGTAATATAGAAAGAATGACGGTAGTTTTCTATATTATATTGTCTGGTAATACTACGTTTTGCAATGCTACAGTCATGGAACTTGCTAAATGTAATTCAAAGTACCGATTACAGAACATTATGTATACGCGGTTATGTGAGTACGTACGTCCTTGGACATTGGACTGTGTTGGGTATTTACATTGTGTTTAGTACGTTTCATTGCTATAGCAATGAAAGCAAAACAGCATTTCGGGACATTTCCAGTGACAAATAACAGAAGTAGCTTATGTAGGGAATTGCCAAAACAGATTCGCACTAATTGGTTGTGCATTTTCTGTACCTGAGACCCAGAACCGCTTAAGTCTAAGTTTGGGTAAAGGTGATTAACCCAGTTTTGTAGAGTATTCGGAAGGCCTCACAAAATGGTTGCATGATTCTTCTTCTACACGTGTTAAATGATGTAAAAAAGTAAGTATATTATGTAGTTTGTCCATTTAGATTCTATGTGAAAAGAAGTAACTTTCTCATTTTTTCTCGAAAAACAAGGACTTGTGACTTACGCGGTTCTGGTTCTCACACCAAGTACAGATTTTAACTCACATCAGAGATACAAGTATTTCAAATATGTAAGTTACGAGGATATAAGATTTGTATGAAGCCACGAAGAGTCAAATTGGTAATGTGCTGATCTCAATAATTGTGTGGACTGGGAACTGAACTCTTGTCCACAAGTTTGCGGGTTCGAGTACCGCGTGGATCACGCATGTTCGTGGATTTTAAACTAGTATTACACTCGTATAAGAAGAAAAACAAAAAGGGGTTTTTGAGTTTCGGACTTTCAATGAAAAACATTTTTAAATTTGCATTATCGGGTTTTCCGGTGTTTCGGAATTTATTAACTTCAATGTTTGATCAAAACTTGGTTTGCCTCATCAAAATATCAAACTTAAAGTTTTAGTAATATCCCACCTTAAGTTTGATTTTTTTTTTTAACTGTGCTTCTTTTAAACTTGTTCAATTTTATTTTCAATTTTTGGAGATTTTACATCTTGTAGTTTTCCAAAGACAGAATGAAAACCAGCCTGTGAACAACATCAGACTGTAAAAGATAAGTTTTCTTTAATATATATGTTTTATAGCTCTGTCCTACCCATCCTTGTTCATACTTCATATTAAGTAGAAGAAAGAGAGAGAAAGCAAAAGGGTGAAACAAATTGAAAAAATATTATTATTTTCCATTTTCACCTAATTAATGAAGAAATTTGAGGTGCCATTTAATCATATTTTCTGTGAAATTATATTAATATCCTTTCGTCATCTTTGGTGCATGCCAGGATAGGGTAGGGAAGGAAGTTGCCCAGTTTGAATGTCCCTTTCCGACATTAGCCTGGTGTGACAGGAAAAACCCTGGCAAAACTGTCAGGATGGTCAACTACTGGATTCGAACCCAGAACTTTCCAAATACGAAACCAACACTACTCACTCAGCCACAGTTGCTCTGTATTCTTCTTCTGTATGGCATGAATTTGTGTGGGTTTTTAGAACTTAGCAGTGCATAAGAAATTTATTGCTGTCACTGAGTACGATAATTTAATTAACAAAAAAAACTGTTTAAAAGTGCAAAGAATGTTTTCTTATATTGATAACACTCGAAAAACATTACCCAACTATTGATTCAAAGTACAGCTTTTATTCTTTTGAAAATCATTTGGCTATCTATTTCTGTACCTTACATGAGTGGGCAAAAGGCTAGAGTCAACATTGAGTATGTATTAACCTTCAACTCACTTAATACATCAAAGACCTTCGTATCTTTAAGAATTTGAATGTACTCGCATGACAAACACAATTTTCTTTAGGCTTCAACGACCAGCTGAAAGAACTTCTACATTTGTCAATATTATGAGTCTCCTCGAGGGTTAGTTCAACGAAACCATCCCGTAAGTCCCCTATATTTTCTGAATGCTTGCTACATACAATATATTTCCAAAGAGGATAGGTCATGCTTTCATTTCGTAAGACGCACAGTAAAATAATATAATCACATAATCCATATAGTATTATATAAAGCGCTCTTTGGAAAACATGAAATAAATATCAAAATCAGGACTCGCCTTCTGTAAGGAAATAAAATCAAAGGGCTTATTTTCGTGGATGAAGTATTTGTTGCAATATTTTAATCCTTATTTAATGCCTTGTTTAGATTACTAACATATTACGATGGTAAACTTATGGGTAAAACTAACTTGCGTTCACACTACCGAACTTAACTTGGTTATCGTGCTTGTACTACCATCGTCTGTAAAGAAACAGGTTGAGGTCTCCGTGGTTGAGTTAAGAATCTGCTTGTTACACGGGAGAGGATTAAATTATAAAAAATGAACACAAATAAATTGATTGTAGCGTCAAATTTTGTAGATTAGTTCTGCCATCATTCTTTTATATTTTAAAAGTCGTAAGCTCCACTATTATACTATATATTTCGATAAAGAAAGATATAAACTCACGAAGTGATTCGTGCCTAATAACTAACTTGCGTTTAGACAGTCGTTTCTTATACTAACGTTACAAGATAACCGTCGTAAGTTGACGCTAGTTAAATTTGAAACCCGCGTTAACGGTAACTACCGTTTACATTACTAAAATGAACTCGGGTTAACGTTAACCATGGTAAAATGTTAGTAATGTAAACAAGGCATAAGAGAAGTTTTATTTTTAATCTCAAAATAAAACTAAGATTAAAATGTTTGTATCATAAACATTGTACAGCTATGGACAAAAAGATTGTCGCAAGTCTATAGCTGACATTTCTTCATTCAAAACTAAATATATTGAAACATCTTATTAATTTACTAACTTGCAATAATAAGCAGAATTGCGTAACGTATTTGTGTGAAAAATATTGTCCTGATATATAGCCAAACAAGGGTTAATATACAATAAAATAAAATTTTGCGTCGAAAAAATTCAGTCCAAAAATCCCACCAAGTTGTAAAGTTCCCTCGTTTTTCCCCCAGAAAGGGATACTTTTTTTTTTGTAACCCAAGGGGAATTTTTAATTCTAGGCCTTGGTTATAAATTAATTACATTAAGAATTTAATGAAGACAGGAATTATTAACGATGTAGATGAGGATCAATTGTATTTAAAATGAATTGCCATATTTATTTATTTAAATAATGTGACTCAACTTCAGTTCCGTAAACCTAAACTGTTATAAATGAATGTCAAATGAAACACTTTCTCAAGAAGTTAGAAATCATCTAAATTTACTAATGACCATCACTGCACTATGTTAGTAACTGAATGAACTACATGATTTGTGCAGTTATTTTTATTTCAAATTTAAGTTCACTAACGGTATTACATCTTATCTGTGTGTTCAACAACATCGCTCGGTCTCTTGGAAGTTTGAGGTTGCGCAAAGCTAACCTAAGGTAACTGTTTCCATTCTGAGAGCCAGCTTTCAAAAATTCCCCGGAAAGGAGCAATAGTATCTCGAATTTCCAAATCATATGTAGAACGAGTAATTTACACAGAAAACACTAAATAAGGAAGACGGAAGGAAAAATGGGAAAATATAAGATGATTTGAACTAACCCGCTTTCTCTCGCTGACTCGATCTTGGCATTAATTCGTATCTGTGTGTGACATTTGCGTGGATTTATATTACTTTCTGTGCGTTACCACATCAATATGTATGTGAAATTGAAAACGTAGTGATTACTGATATTTCCCAAATTGAATTGAGAGTCGCCGTGGCTCAGCGCGTCTGACTGCGAATCGGGCCGCCTGCGTTCAAATCTCGGCCAGGACAATGGAGACTTTTCTCGCACGCATCCACCTATAAAATTGACTGCCAGAGTATCGTTGTTATTGCTGGGTATCTTGAGTGGTAATGTCCCTTGTGAGTGAGTGGTAACTTTCGCTGTCTTGTAATCAAGGGATCCCGGGTAGGGACATAAGTTGTTCGGAGCCACGTTATATCACCTTTTCTTTCATACGTCATCTTTATCCGATGGAAGATAATGGCAAACCACCATCGGTTCACTGTGCCGATTGTCACTATGTCACTTGCTAATGGGACATAGTGATTAGACAACAAATCATATCAAGGGCGGTCACGCGTAGACTAAGCATCCCACCTCACTTCATGCCGTGGATCGAGAATATTTGGAGCTCTACCTTCACATGCCCCATGTGCCTTTCACCACGCGTGCTCATCGGACAGGAGATACCTTTGCCTTTAACCAAAATGCCTCTCAAATTGGAGTTGCTAGCTCCTAAAATGAAACTAGTACTCTAACCTAATTTGATCTAACCAAAAATATGCAATAAGCTTCATACATGTATTTAAAACAACAAAATATCAATTTAATTATTAGTGCTAATAGGTTCAACATTAACATTTCACTATACATCAATATTTCAGGCCGCGAAACGCACTCTCTCCTGTATTTCGCCCGAAAAATGCACGAGCATCAAAATACACGCCACTGTTTCTTGTCGGGTGGCCCTGATTCTATACTTGACAGCTGCACATATCTTTTAATATATA
>JAGDQP010014325.1:0-28374 GCA_022664845.1 Lepisma saccharinum | reverse complement strand
TTTCCATTCAATCAGATTGAATAATTCTCTGGGTTCTCTCAATCCATCAATGAAATATTTTAACAAGAAAATTAAAACATCTTACCTTCTTCGTGTTATAGAAAATAAAATAATTCAATATGCTTTCAAACGTAATTAGTATTTCTAACACTCTCGTAACTCATATTTTTATTAGTCAGTTACAATTTTTCATGAGTGGTTTGACTCATCAGTCATCACCTTATAAATCAAAGAGTTCCGTGCTCTCGTGCTGGTAGAAACGTAGGTGGTTCGGAGTACAACTAAATCCGTATGACCCGTCCTTAAGTCGTTACTATCACTGCCATCCAATGGAAGCCAAGGACAAACATCGATTCTGCTTGTACAAGGAGCTTCCGGTTACAAACTTTCCACCAGATAGAACATGCAGAATCACCACTGAAAAGAATAAACAAGAAGCTTTTATGTTAATGAGTGACTATGAAGTATTTTGTGGAAAGGTCACTCTGTATTACTTGTCATTTTCACAAGTTGTTCTGTTGGACCATAAACGGAATTTCAGCCTCTAACAGAATAAATGGTAAATTTTACCAGAAAGTGCCCTCTCTCTTTAACTAAACATTCTGTGAATCATTCAAATAGCAGTGTTCTGTTGTTTTCTTTGTGTACATTTTCAGTCAGGTAGTACGATATGATAATGGGTAGGTCGAATTCTGCTCTAACCGGCCATCCAAGAGGTTTTATCCAACATTTCTGCTTCTTGTACGTGACTCCTAGGGAAATACCACAATGATTTCTTCAATATAAAATCCCATGATGCTTCTGGCTACTCACATAGTTTAATCGAGTTAGGGATTCCACCAGGATTTTCATTTTGGGGAGGATGTAAAGTCAAAATTGGGAGGGTGTAAGTGGAGTTTTGAACAGTTTCTATCGATTTTTTACCGTAAAAATTTTAAAGTTGTGGGAGTGCTCTCGAGGATTTTTTTTAGGGGGGTACACCCCCACAGAGGGCTCTGGCGGAATCACTGACTTGTTCATTCCTTAAGATTTGGGAATTAGGCTTATTCAGTTAGTGGCAGAATATATCAAACATCTATACTTTTCGTACTATTATCTGATTTTAAAAAAATATATCTATTTATTAATTCAATGTCAGTTTTAGGAAGTCTTCATTGTGTAGTTTGTTTCTATTGCTTTGATTCATTTTTAGGGGGGAAATCCAATTTAGGGAAACGGGAGTAATGTATAATGATTTGTATACAAGTTGTTCCATCTAATTTAAATCTTACTCGCCTTCAATATACATCTTCCACACTCTTCCGCTTCAAAGAAGGAAGTTGGACGTGGTCTGACAACGACAATTGAAATTGCAAATGTAATGATCCTTCTCTCACCCACATTCAGTGACCCCCCCTTCCCCTATTGTGACTCGTGGACACATCATGGTTCAATTATCATTGTGTGTAACAATAACGGCGTAATAAAAAAAGTACATCTTTGAGAGCATGGGTCATTCATACATCCTTCATGTGATGTGCTTCAATGAATTTAAGCATGCTTCCACTTCCACGCCTAACTAGAACATTGGAAGTCTTGCGTGCAGAACAAGAGATTAGGTAAGTGTATGAAGCAAAGATGTAATTGGATAAATTATTTACTCTGAATTTTGTTCTGTTAATTGAATAAAAATTAAATGTAATATTAATTAACAGCATTTTTAATGTCATGTGCAATAGAAACTGCGAATATTTGAATTGACATCTATTTACATGAATTTATATACGGTATGTGTTCTGTTGATATATTATCGGCCCACCCTCTACTCTTGTTATTTGATACAGTATTCATTATGATCTAATTAATTGTTACTACTACTACTACTACTACTACTACTACTACTACTACTACTACTACTACTACTATTATTAATAATAATAATAATAATAATAATAATAATAATAATAATAATAATAATAATAAGTAGTAGTAGTAGCAGTAGTAGTAGTAAGCGACAGGTCCTTCAATGCTCTATTCATCCCAATCTTACGATTACCTCTTTGTTTTAGCGTACACAGGCAAAGGGTGACGTGCTTTGTCACAAACTATAAACTATATGTTCCAATTAAAGAGGACACAGAACTACACTCAGGCAGTAAGACGTTAGGAACGCGAAGACAGACAGAAAATATATTCTTTTATTATTAATTAGTGTCGCCATGGGATAATTGGTTTCGCTAGGCACCTTGTAGTTACGGATTCGATTCCAACTGCGAACACGTGTACAGTACGTACCCGGCTCTTAGAACGTATGGTAGGGCTGCCAGTTCTCCCGAATTCTGTTAAATTTTTAAGCCAAATCCTATCTTCCGTTTTGATTTCATTCAGAAGTGCATATGTACCGTATTAAGAAAAATAACATAAAATTTCTATAAATACATCAAATCAATGCTGTTTTCGGTTATGGAATTTGTAAAATATGAAAACAGTATAATTCCAAATTTCAAGAAGTTTTTAATGATTTTTTTTTTAAAAAATATGTACAGTATTTATATAAGTAGAGTTTGTTCTTTGATATACCCACTAGCTAATTTGCCCGCCCGTTGGTGCGGGGTAAATAAAATATATTGTCACCCCTCCATGCCAATGGGAGCTGAACTTGGACTTAAACGGCATCGGGAGTGTTACTACTCATCTCAGCGGCCCCAAAAACTATGGATTTGACACCAATATCGGTCGTTTTCTATTATTTTTACATGTTACCCCTTCCCACCCCACCCCTCCCTAGGGGTGTGTTGCCTAAGGTAACCGTTATTAATGAATTGATAGTCATGCCAAATTTGATCAGTTGGAGGTAGTCAATCCGTCGAACAATATTGTAGTGTGGGTTGCCGCGTGCATTTCTTTTAAATTTTCCATTATTGTTATCACCGCCATTGGAATTCTATGGACAATCTCTGAAGATAATTAACATGTTTTTCGTTCCCTACAAAACCTTGATCTGCGAAGATACTTTGAGCTTCTAGATCAGCGGTGCATCTGCTAATGAAATAGTATAAATTTAGTGACCTATAGAGTTGCCAATCTTTGCTAATGTTTCATTAATTTCAATTCCAATTCATTATTCAAATTCAGATTTGAAAATTCAAAATATAAGGTCAGTTATGAAGTTCGATCGTAAAGTTATTATTTACACCTGTAAACTATTATTTGGACTAAATATATTATATAAACATATACTTCTTGAATATATGTTTGACATGTTACATACGAAATAAATCTGCCTGTTCGTCAAATGTTAAATAAATATTTGACTCAATTGTTTCATTACCTGCCCCAGTAGCACATAAACGTGTTTCGAACGTTGATTTTTTTGTTTATGTTATGTTATTATACATGGATTCAACTGTTATTCTCAACTATGGTATAGATTTCGTTTAGTGGGATTCTTTCTAATTTAATGGAATAAACGTTGTAATTAAAATCTAATTGAATGCAATTAACTATTATCTTGTGTCCTCTTTTTACATGCTGAAAATACGTTAAATTTCAGTCTATATTCCAACGAAAATTTGATTTCGTTAGGACGTTAATGCAACGTGTTTTTAACTACTATATTATAGGACTCCCTAGATTATCTTTCTAAATTAATTGCATAAAAATTGTGCTTAAAAGCGAATATAATAAAATTAGATACGTTTCTCATGTTATCATTTGCATGTTGAAAACAGAGCGAATTTTAAACTATATTTCAACGAACTTTTAATTTAGTTAATAGGGCGTTAATGTGAAGTATTTTCAACTATAACATAGATTTCGCTTTATATGCGTTTTTATAGGGCGACATATTAGGCTTATTGAGAAATACAAATTTAATAGTGCAGCGATGGCCAAGGTGTTAAAGAAGGAAAAAGGCACATAACAAAGAAAGAAGGAAAGTGTTCTTTATTCTTATACTTACATGATGGTGAAACGACGGGTCTGGATTTGCGACTGCCTTTTACGTCTTCGTAACATAAAGGGAATACTAAAAGACCAATCTCATGGATGAATGGTAGCGTGTCGAACTATTAACGACGAGTGCGGAACGTTCCAGCTTCGAATCCTGCAGCAGATGCTTGAATAATTTACTGTTGGAAAATTAATTCTGTATATCATGATAAAAGCAACGGACGAAATGATGGTAAATGTGCATAACAACAGACAGCAACCATGCTCTGTTTTGGCCAACTGAATCTGTTTCTTCATCGTCCGCTTCTTAATTTCAACATGTTTGTTCTCAACCATTATTCAACGTCGAATAAACCGTTGAACAAACGGACATTTCGGTACATTTACAACGTTAAATTAACGTTTCGGTATTAACGTTTAATCCGTGTATTTTCAACGTATGTTTGCTGTTAGCGTGCAGAAGGGGGAAATTCTTGTAGAGGAATTCTGTCCTAGATTGATATAAACTGAAATCATATGAAAATTTCAGTCCGGGGGCTTGATCTGTATATCGCACTCAATTATTTTCGACAGGAAACATTATTTAGCTCATTGCCCGTCCTTGATTACTGATCATATCCTAAAATCACTATGTTCACCGATTTTTATCACTTTCGTATCATAGTTTAAACGAACACCTGAACTTACGGATCTAAGAATGTTTTCGTTAGATAATTGAACAAGCTTAAATTAGTGCTTACAAAAATTGTCATCATCAAAACGGTATTTAACTTGACTAAAAAAGCTATCGTGTACAAAGTTCAACGTGAAAGGTCACAATATTCTATTTGCTGATAACACACCCGAGTTTTGAGTAGTTATATAACACTTATCTTGAGATACAAAGTTCTAAATCCACGAAGAAAACGTGCTTCGTTTCCTGTCATCGTGCGTCATAAATAAATGATGAGTTTTTCTCGTAGGCTCGAGACCTATAGATCCCTGGGCAAGGTGAATGGAGATTTATCATTGTCAGGGGCGTACTCAGACATTTCCGTTGAGGAAGTCAAGTGTTTTCAAGGATATTTAAGTTCGGTGATCTAATTATGACATTGTATGAAATAATGTTTCTCAATAGGTTAAAAAATCCAATTACAAAAACAATTATCTTATTATTACAACAGCTTTTGTTTTGGAGCAACTGAAAACCTGTTTTGACATTCGAGTTTGAATGACAAGCATTTTGAACATATATTTCTTTATCAATTGCTAATAGAATTAAAATTATTTTTGTAGATTTTTTTAAATTTTTTTTTTTGCAAATTTCACATTTTTGTATTAAACATATTTGTAAAGGAAACTCAATGTTTATTAGGTTTGATTTTTTGTGAAAAATATCTCATGTCCAATCCAAGCAATCCAAGCTTTCATATATAAGTAATGATAAACTGAACAAAAATAACACATAATTTCTGTCATAGTTATTCTAAACTCACATTCACCATTAATTTCAAATATGGAAGTTAGTTACATATTGTAAAGTGTCAAACAATGTCCTCTTTAGTTCAGTAATTGGTTTGATGATCTTTTGTTTTGCAACACTCCTTTACTCTGGCTGACATGAACTCCATCAACTTCTTTCTGTAGTTGTTTTTTGTAAGCTTCCTCCTTGCAACAAAGAACTCCATTTTCAATTCGTAAATGTGTTTTACTCTCGTCTGAATTATCATTTTTACCAGATGATCCTAGGCATTCTCAATTACTCTGACAAGGGACATCACTTAAGTGTCCGGCTCCGATTTCAATGTAATTTTATTTTCTGATAGAGAGTATATATGCATTATGTCTGATGACAGAAATTGTTGCCATGGCGCATGATTTTTAAAGTTATTGAATGTTGAAGAGTTGTGATGTAGTTATTTACAGAGTAAAGCAAAAGTCCCTTAACACCCCTTTTAAACTGCGAGTGACTGATAAAAAAGTGAAGAAAAACCATGTGGGTACATATTAGGCTTAGAGGGAAGTCGTATGGTAGGTAAAACCTTGACGGTAGCCATCTTGAAATCCGCCATCTTGAATTAGACTAAATTTTCGAAAATGAAAACCATAGCATGTGACACCTCATTGTAACAGCAAATTTTCCCACAAATCCAATGGTATGCTTATTTTTGCTCTATAGTTGACTTGTACGAAGTTAGGCTCATGTTTGCTACATTTATTGATTTTGCGATTTATTGTCAGTGCATGAATAGTGTTGGGATGAGCTTCCGCCATTCTTTCTGAATTTTTAAGAGTTGCGATGTAGTTATTTATTTAAAACCACAAAACATGAAAAGGTTATAGGCCTACGACACGCGAACAAACAAAAATGAAATTGTAACCGATTCTCGTCAGATGAACACAAAATTATCAGGAAATATCGCGGACAATGTTATGCAAACGACAAAAAATACAACTTCAAAGGAAGAGCAGTAATCAATAGAGAAGAGCAAAGAGGCATAATAAAGCTATTCCCAACACGCTTTACAAAATATGAACCTCCTTTGGTTCGACAACAATCGCTAAAAAAAAAAACAAAAAAAAAATGACGAATAGTTTTTCTGTTGGAGAAAACAATTGTCATAGAAAATAAATAAATGAACAGGAAAGAAATATAAAGGAAAACAAAAGACGATTAGTTAGATAACAATCATAGTTCTTCTTCCTTCTTGAAATTAATTTTAATTTGCTTTCTCTTCGCGTCAACTATCTATTACAAGCGAAGTCTTTGGACTGACTGCAAGGTAAGAGTTCTTATTTCGTTGTGCGATGCACAGTGCGGCCGATTCCAAAAAAGCTGGCCAAATGTCAAAAACGGAAATGCATGATCACAAAATCTGTACTCGTGGGTTTTGGGGGTCACTGATTACGAATTTGAGATCAGAGTTGCAAAATGTAACCCCCTTCATCCCATATTGACAACCCCTATTCGTGAAACAGCCTGTATATCATGTTACAATCAAGATGAATATCATGCTCATTTTTTTTGAGCCGCTAGTTACGAATTTGAAGTCAGAGTTGCCAAATTTAATCCCCTTAACAACATTTTAGCGTATAATATACTTAAATGATATTTTTTTAAAATGAAATATGATGTTGTTTTTTTTTAAAATGATTCCTGATTCGATTTTGGGCGGCCATTTTGAATACAAGATGGCGAATTTGTCCATATATTGTAATATTTTGCTAAACTAGTCGTTATGATACACATTTATGACAAATTTCGTTTCTCTAGCTGAAACGGTGTGGAATATGGATTTTTGGGTCCGCCATTTTGGATCTAAGTTGGCGTCTTTCGAAACATTTTGTAATATTGTCTTAACCTACTAGTGATCATGTATGCTCATATCTAAGTTGGTGTTTCTAGCTCTAGCGGTTTAGGCTCTGCACTCTGTACAACAATAGGTTTGGCGGCCATTTTGAATCCAAGATGGCGACTTTTTCAACATGCTGTAATATTTTCCTAAACTACTCGTGATAATATACCTTTGTGTCAAATTTTGTAATTCTAGCTCAAACGGTGTGGAAAATGGATTTTTGGGTCCGCCATTTTGAAACGATTGAATAACAAACAAGGGCTACTCCGGGCAGTATTTTTTTGTTTTATATTGAAGAAAATACATTTGACTATAACTTAGAATAAGTCTGACAGCGGTGCATCATAACTTATTCATAATAACATACCGTATTTTGACGCTTTCAATTAATATAAATCAATAATTATAATTTCAATAATAATTTATATTTGATAAATTATTATTTCGTAACGGTTTTTTATATATTATACGTACTTTCAGATGTTGATTCCATTTTATTTGATTATGATCTGCTTCAATCTAAAGTTTTTAAATTACTTTCAACACGTGCGTCGTTTACTTCCTCAGTAACACAATCGATGCCAATCGAACACAGGTAGCTAATTGCGACTCCTATTTTGGGAGAGGTAAAAGAAAATAAACATTTTCATAAGTAATTTCTGATCAGTACAGATGTACTGTAACCAACCCAACATGAAAAAGTCCCTAACTAGTAACTTTTTTTTTTACCTTTGGCCAGCTTTTTTGGAATCGGCCGCACTGTGCGCTGATTCATTAAACGAGTTGTGGAGGGTGTCTGTTAGTTTTCATTTGCATGTGGCTGCGAGCATCGGTACATAACAAGGAGAAGTGGACGTTTCTCGTATTGTTCACGTGAATACAACTTGAATAGTGTGTTAATAATATGTTACTTTTGCTTTAATCAAGTTTGAACTTCCCATAGTGAAAAAATGGCAAAAATTAACCGCTTCAATGTTGTTAAAATGCTCTACGAGGAGTTAGAAAACACGGCAATGAGACACGAATCAATGCTCATGAGATTGAATTAAAGTCTCAACTGGTGCAAAATATTGACAGGTGCGTATCTTCAAGTACATTGTGCATCGAGAAGACTACGGATTTGGATTTCAATGAAATGAAGCCTGAACCGGAAGACGGCGGATCACTTTGTTACGATAGTAGCAATGATTCGCAACCAGAGGACAAAGCAGCATCGAGTTTCACATCCTATTCAAGTCCCCCAAGAAAGGTATGCATAAATTATCTTTAGAAACTAAAAAGAAAGAAGAAAGAAAAAAGTTTAATATTGGAAAAGTGGGAAAAAGGGCCGTTTACATTGAAGAACTGTTTCAAAGCGTTATCGCGCTGTCACCAGTGAACGACAATTAAGACAATTTAAAAATGAAGTTACAGAGGCTGAAAATCGATTTCACAAACTAACAGAGATCGATCAACATACCTTGAATGAGTTTGTTAAAGCAAAATCTAAAAAATAAACTTATTGTACATGATTCTGATTTAAAGCGATGGGCACTTTTGAAGCAAACAGAAGTCAATGTAAAAAACTTTACGGCATCACCTCACTGGATTTGAAAAACATAGAATCGTATCAAGAAAAATAACCAGATTCATAACCCATGGTTATTCTGCAGAAAGTAAAGACGTTAGTCAAAGTGCATGTGATTTTCTGTTAGCTAGCAAACAGTATTTCGATAAATACCAACGTACACAAATTTATAACAGTGATCAAAGTGGTTTTAATCTCGAACATCATACCGGACGTACATTGGATATTAAAGGGACCTAAACAAAAGAAGCAATCGTCAATCAAAATAATCCACAACTCATTCATATACAATTATGCCCACTATTCAGCTGCTGGGTAACTAATGAGTCCGCTTTATATCGTGTTATCGGAAACCGGAGGCAACTTTGGTCCAAGAGTTTTGGAATCGTTGTTTGCAGCTGACAACTTACACATTGCAGCTTCGAGCAGTGGAAAGATGGGAAAACAGTATTTGTTAGAGTGGTTTAAAAAGGTTTACTTCCCTAATGTGTCAGAGGATTCTGTACTTTTAGTCGATTCTTGGACCACTTGTAACGTTGAAGCCCCAAAGGCAGCAACAAAACCGTCCAATTGCAATGTCACAATCTTACGTATCCCTCCGAAGACGAGATGTTTTATCCAACCTGCGGACGTTTATTTCTTCAGAATGTGGAAGAAATTTGTTCGAAAATTTTCTGATCGAGTCTTGTTCGATAACCTGGACATCAATCTTCATCAACGAAACAATGTCTTAAAAATCCAATCACTTGTTCATAACCAATTCTTCTCTACAAGATTCCACAATTTCATCGCTTATTCTTGGTTTAAATCCGGATACACAGAAGATCGGCTTCCAAATTTCCAAAACCCTGTCTAATTTTAGTTCAATCTGGTTGTCACTCATTGCAAATTGTGTTCTTCGCCAACTGTTTTCCTATTATGTTCAATGGTGCAAAAAGTATTTTTGTTTTCAACATTTTCTCCTTGATTATCACTATTGTACTAGTTACGTCAATTAGATCTCTTTACATAAAATGTGAATGCATTTGTAAAGCGTGTTGGGAATAGCTTTATTATGCCTATTTGTTATTTTCTATTGATTGCTACTCTTCCTTTGAAGTTGTATTTTTTGTCGTTTGCGTAACATTGTCCGCTATATTTCCTGATAATTTAGTGTTCATCTAACGAGAATCGGTTACAATTTGATTTTTGTTTGTTCACGTGTCATAGGCCTTTGTATTTTCATATTTTGTGGTTTGAAATAAATAACTACATCGCAACTCTTAAAAATTCAGCAGGAATGGCGGAAGCTCATCCCAACACTATTCATGCACTGACAATAAATCGCAAAATCAATAAATGTAGCAAACATGAGCCTAACTTCGTACTGCTTAACTATAAAGCAATAATAAGTATACCATTGGATTTGTGGAAAAATTTGCGGTCACAATGAGGTTACATGCTATGGTTTTCATTTTCGAAAATTTAGTCTGATTCAAGGTGGCTGCCGTCAAGTTCACACCTACCATACGACCAGTGATTTATCCACACACCCCCAGCACCCCCCAACACCCCCCCAAATTTTTCTGGCACCCCCCCCAATTAAATCTGTTGAACACCCCCCCCCCCGTACGGGGGGTGCACTTTGAAAATCAGTGGCGTGATACATGGAACACAAATTAAAAATCATCACTTATAACAATTTTTTGTTTATCTTATTCATATTATCTCACTGTCATTGAACAGTTTTAATTTTTTTCGGTTCTAGCACGGTTAATAGTTACTATTTGCATGAGTTGGTTTTGCACCTATGAATGGTAAAACTGGTATTTTTAACTTCAGTCTGTGTTTCATTCCTGTAAATTAAAAAAATGGTCCTACATTATTCCGTAGTATATTAGGAGCCAATGCGGTCACAAGAAAGTACAGTGGATCACATAGTTGAAGGAAAATAGTTATTATGATAAATGAACACGGAAATGTTTTTCTTCATATCGGAAAATTTATATTTTGTATTTACACCCCCCAAATATTTTCTTCACCTCCCCAAATATAGAATCCTGGATAAACCACTGCATACGACTTCCCCCTAGGCCTAATATGTACCCACATGGTTGTTCTTCACTTTTTTTAGATAGATTTCGAAGAAAAATATACCTATTGAGATCGGTACGATATGAAAGTATATATATATGTATATTAACACGCTAGCGGCCATAATTTTGAATATATTTGAACCAAATTGTTATATGTTGTTTCTAGGTTTAATAGCTCGGTTAAGTTCGTTAATGAGCAAAATCGGTCGCCATCTTGGATCCAAAATGGCCGCCGAACCCATTGTTGTATAGAATACACAGCCTAAACCCCTGGGGCAATTGAAATCAAATTTGGCATAAAGGTACAACATCACTTTTTGATTACGAAAATGTTACCTAATGAGTTCAAAGACGCCATCTTGGATCCAAAATGGCGGAAATAAGAAATCTATTTTCCATATCGTTTGAGCTAGAGATACGAAATTTTACCTAAAGGTATATTGTCACTAGTAGTTCAAGAAAATATTACGAAATGTTGAAAAAGTCGCCATCTTGGATTCAAAATGGCCGCCGAACCCATTGTTGTATAGAATAACAGCCTAAACGGCTGCAGCTAGAAATATCAAATTTGGTAACACTATACATTATCATTTATATGTTACTAAAATATTACGTGATGTATCCAAGGACGCCATCTTGGATCCAAAATGGCGGACCTAAAAATATATTTTCCACACCGTTTGAGCTAGAGATACGAAATTTGGCATAAAGGTGCATTATGACGAGTATCTTAGGGAAATATCACAACATTTGGGAAAAGTCGCCATCTTGGATCCAAAATGACCGCCCAAAATCCCATTTTGCACACCGTTTGAGCTGGATAAATGAAATTTTACTTGAAGTTGTACCATCACAAGTAGGTCACTACAATATAAGAAAACTTTTAAAAAGTCGTCAACTTGGATCCAAAATGGCCGCCCCAAAAACCCAATTTCCAAATCATTGAAGGTAGAGATATTTAATTTTCTTTGAAGGTGTATGATCAAGAGTAGGTTACAATAAATGGGGCAAACCTTCCTTTTGGGGGCGAAGCTCCCCGTGGGAGGGTGCAGATGGATACCATGGTGGTGTAGTGCTGCAGGGAGATTTTGGTTAAGATAAAGGAGGGTCATCCTCTCAAAAGCACTGAAGTTGGGGGGCGAACCCCGGCTCCCAGCGAAACTTCGAGATCTACCTCAGCCTGTAGGCCTACCGCCGAAAGGGATTTTTTATCATTCAGACGCAGTTTACAAGGTGTGTTATAAGAGACATGCCTTACCTTACCCTGTAAATAACTACATCACAATTCTTCAACATTCAATAACTTTAAAAAAACATGCGCCATGGTAACAATTTCTGTCATCAGACATAATGCATACATGCCCTCTATCAGAAAATAAAATTACATTGAAATCGGAGCCGGACACTTGGGTTATGTTGCTTGTGAGATCTGGATATTTTGTGGTCCTTAGTAGCCAATTAGGTCATTGACATACCAATTCACTTCACTTATTGTCTAATAACTAGACCATGCTCTGTCTAGATTTATAATATAATAGACCTACCAAGTAATTACTATTTTAAAGAGAGGACATAATTTTCCATTATTGGCTGTACTTATTGGAGTTGCCGTTGCTCAGGCCATTGTTCGATTTGTCGGGGGTGGGGAGATGCCGGGGATTTTCCCTGGTGCGTGAGGATTTCTTCCCCGGGTGTTAAGTCCGAATATCATGCCAACCAGGGATTAAATCTTGGTATTTCTACCCAAACTGGTAGTAGGTTGAAACTTACCAGCAGCTACTAGTTCTAGGATCCCCCTTTGTAAATTATAACAAATCGAACACTGGCTCAGGTAGTAGCGCGTCTGACTATGAATTGGGGCACCCGGATTCAAATTCCGGCCAGGACGCTGTAGACTTTTCTTTGGTGGTCCCAATTGAATTTATTTATGGCCTTTAAGTACCTCAGGCTCGTTTCGTGTATAGGGCGGAAGAGAGGATGATACAAGTAAGGCGGCGGGCCTAGTTAGTAGGTACTTTCCCGGCAGTGATCCCATAGTTTTTGAGGTGATCTCAGCCTCCTACTAAATTGAATGCTTAGTACTCCTTGAGTCTTAGTAGGCAAAGGCGGCCAAGCGTAGGACTGACCACCCCGCTTCTTCGTGCCGTATGTCAAGAAGTTGTAACGCACCGGTACCTTTACCTTTCTTTAACTTTTCACTGTATTTATTGTAGTTAATTGAACGCTTCAAAGAAATCATAGCTCTCCATGTCAGTTCATACTCAACCAGTTCTTTTTCTTCTGTCCTGGAGACATCACAAACTGCGCCTTGAATTTCTCACAAATGTATTTTTTTTTTTCAATTTGCTGTGATCGGTTTCAGAACAGTTGAAACGATTTATCAGAGAAGAGACACTTCCCACACAGGCGACAATTTCTGGTAGCTAATATAAGCTTCTTTTAATGCAAATTTACCTCTCACCCGCTTTACAGTAACCAATGATTTGAATTGAGCATCCTGGTTAAACTTCTTACAAATACCTCAATATCGCTGTTCCTCTCCTTATAAAGAATTATGACAGCAAAATCGCCGCAAACGTACAAAACAGGCAAACTTGCAACTTGTATGTTAATATGTTGAGCTGCATGAAATATTAAAAAAACAAAACAAATAAAACATGATTCATTAAACAGTAATGATGTGTTTCTTCAGCAAAAAGTATCCAAGCGCTACGATGTCCTACTTTGTATAAAGCTCCCTTTAGATATACAACTTTCTTAAAGTGCTTCACTGTTAAACACATTTGAATGATCTGGTAGCACTTACGAAACAATTGTTTCGCCTATTATGTATGTTTTGGATTTACAAAATGTATCATGAAAATTAAGAGGAAGAATTAGGCTACTAGAGTATGTATAGAGTTATAATATGTCTCAAAATGCTTGCCTTCTTATGCGAAAAATGTGGGTGTGAAAACAAGAGAACTGTTTTTCTTGAGGGGAGGGGATAAGAGGGATCGTGTATTAAGTTTTTGAGAACTACTGTTTCTTTACGCGTGTTGTTGTATAAATAAGAAATAAAGACTCGAATATATCGTACCTGTATATTGCATATTTTGTGTGCAAACTAAACCGAAGTTGCATACCTGATTGTAAGATTCTAAATGTTCCTGTTTTTTGTAGGATTGCAGATGTTTTCAGAGAATAAAACTAATAGCATAAATCATCTTATCTTTAGAAATCAGTCTAATATTAGAGAATGAAGTGGATTAGTTGCAAAACAAAATACCCTATCATCGCCGAGATTGAACGTAATAAATACATGTTTCCAGTTCCACGCAAAAAATACCTAAGCGTGAAACAGATTTGAGAAATAACTGTATCAAACCAAGTAGATATTTTAAAGTTAAAGTTATTTAGCAGCTGCTATGCTAATAAATAACACATTGAATTCAGACTAAAGAATGTCGTATTAGTCTGTGCTTAGTATTCTTTAAATTTCAACTCTGTGAAAACTCGATTGTAAATAGCTAAATAAATGAATATCACTACTTATGGAAACTCGAAACATTTAACGACGCAGATTGTTTTTATGAATAAGTGTATTCTGATTCAATAACTTAAGATTAAAGAATGCATTATACAAACACTTGAAGGACTATTGAGAAAACTAAAACAATAATTCTGTTATCACACAGTTATGTCATTTCGTACCTGAAGGTTAGTTTTAATCATTTTTTTTACACAATTATGTAATATCAATATTACACGTTTCATTTGATTGGATTCCTTGCGTATTGACAAACATCAGGCTCAAGAGTAACCTTGAAGATCTTCAATTGAATTGACAAGAGAACGCAACAATGGTTAAGCTAAACTTGAAATATATATAATTTGTTATTGACTAATTCAAGTAAGGGCTCATTTTCAAGCCCGCTTGCGTAGCTTCCTTTGCTTGCGATTTGGGTGAATAGCCAATTGAAACACGTGTTACAACAGGTAATAAAACTACACCACGAAACACAACGTGTTTCAATTGGCTACTAACCCTAATCGCAAGCAAAGCAAGTAACGCAAGCTTGCTTGAAAATGAGCCCTAAGAAATAAAATAATGTGCGTTTTAAAGGAATATACGTTGTGGCTGTTGTTTGACTTCTTATTGTACTCTTACGTCCTTAGTGTAGTCTGCGGTTGACCACAGGCAACTTTATATTGATAAGATTAATGCTTTGTTGTTAGTAGTGAGTACTAATTAGTGTTTCTGAAATACTTTGATGTTTATATAAGCAACATGCAACTTGCAAATTAGCTTGAAGAAAACTTAACACGATAACCAAAATTACCTCATTAAAGGAACTCACAACTTGGGTATAACAATGTTCATTTACACTTTTCCGCACTCTCACTCTATAACTAGTTGTGTCAGCAAATGATTTTCAAGTCCTTCGTATAAACTCACAAAACATCTAAAAACATCATGGACTTTTGTTACTAATCCTGCCAAATAATGACTAAGGGCGGTTTTTATGAAGAATGTGTGTTGTCGAAGCAGGTTTATTCCATGTTCATTTCCGAGATAGGCGGCAAAAGTACATAGAAAAGTAAGATTCCTGGGAATTAATACTGCACATAGCATTTGCATGAATCAACATAAATCGCTGAAATACTAACAATAAGCCAGGAATTGCATTTGTTCGTTTATAGACTACATAAAACACTTCTACAGACGGAAAACCGCTTTCATCATTACACAAATTAGAAATATATATCTGCAGTCAACACTCACTTAAGGGTAGAATGTGCACATGTTCATAGCGAGTATACTGATGTGATATGTTTCTAAATTTATTAGAAATGTCAGAATCAGTAACCATAATTGTCATGAACTTCTGTTTTCTATGTATTTTGTCATGACCTTTCTAGCAACACATTGCTAGTAATAAAGCACACAAACTGGATCTATTATCGTACATAGACTTGTAAATAAAGAAGATGAAACTGTTCTTAGAATCGTGATCACGTGCACAGAGACAGGGATTCCGCCAAGATTTTCTGTTTGAGGTGGGGGTGTAAATTTAAAATTGGAAGGGTGAAAGTGGAGTTTAGAACTATTTTTATAGTTTTTTTTACCGTAGACATTTTAAAGTTGGGATGCGCTCGAGGATTTAGGTAGTTACACCACCACCCTGTGGGAAGGGGGGTCTGGCGGAATCACTTGAGAGGATATTTGCGCACTTGTGCTCTTGTAACAAATGCCTTGGGAACCGTCTGTTTAGAACAAAGATTTGAATGAAAGCTCAAGGTTTTAGCCTCGTTAAAAAAAATGACAAATTGTGTTCGAAGAATCACGAGATAGCAGTATGGAAACGACAACATTAGACGATATATAGGTTATCTGTCATTGTCACGAAAGCACTATAAGAGTAAATACATTGTTCCATTTCAGAAGTTTCTAGTGAAAAGCAGTGTGAAGAAGAGATTGTACAAGGTTCATTCAGGTCTCGGGTACTTTGTCATCTTATCTTCGCGCGTTGAACTTTCACATTGTTTATTGTAAGTTCGAAGGAAGATAAAACGAGACAGAAATAAAGTCAATAAAGAACAGTGCTATTAATATAAACAAGATAACTTGATTCTTCTAGAAAGGATCTGTAGATATATTGACAACTGATTGGACAGTTATTTATATTTCTCTTACTGGCGATTGTGTGAACAGGTAAAATCCAGATTAATAAATTAAAAAATCCATGTCCAAAAGTTTACAAGTATCAGATTAGTAGGTCTAATGTGTTGGGAGACTACAGTCGGACTTTTTCATGGATGTAAATAGGGTAACGATGGTTTAAGTAATGGGCTATGTTGAGAAAAAAGTGTATATTTCCAAGTCTATTTATGCCAAGGAGTTCTAATAGAGGATTTGTTTGTAGCTATCTCACGCGTAGAGAAAGAATGAAGACAAAAACAAGTGAGCAACGACCAAGGCGATGTACCTGATTGATTAGCGAACAACTAGAGAGCTTGTTGCCATCTTTGTTAGCCGAAAACTATGTTTTTGATTGGAGTAAAGGCCGCTTTAGACGACCGCATTTATGCTACGATGAATCTTACGATTAGCAGTAGTGCCAGAGTGTGAAAGCAAGAATGCTACAATAGGGCAAGATGCTATGGTATAAATCGATATTTTTCTTCTTTTTACCCTGGCACACTGCTTTCGCTAAGATTCATCGTACGAGAAATTGTATCGTCTAAAGCTGCCTTTAGTGGGCTAATTGGGCGGGACTATGCTGTGACGTTTGGCTTTATGTTCTTGGCAAAATTGCATATCCTCTATTAGAACATCCTTGATTTATGCACCATATTAAAATTCCTTTTTCTAAAGTTAGGAAAGTTTTCTTCACCTTCATTGTACGAATTAGTTTCAGTATTACTCAAAGTGTGGATCGTGGCCTGCAAGATTCCATGGTAATAATATTTGTTGATTTATTAATGGATTTTTGAATCGACAAAGAAGGAGTAGAGCTGAAATTGTGATACTTGAAAGGTTGGTTTGCCTAACACTTTTTGTACCAATTTAATCTTGGTCACAGAGACTCACAGAGCACATTCAGTTCAAACCAGGGCTCGAAATAGACCGAAGCAGACGGGAACGCCGTTTCTGTTCGTGAATATCTGGAACCTTCCTGTTCCGTCTCGTCAGTATGGTAGCCATAGACGAGAAAGGACAATAGTATGGTTAACGATTAACGAAGTTTAAGCGTTCCCTTTCATGAAAATTTCCATTTCGATCCTTGGTTAAAACTCTAATGCAGTACACTGTATTATTGTATTCAACCCATTTAGAATTACAAGTAAAATTGTATTTCATTACAATGTATATAAAATACGACTTTCTTTTCTTAATATTGTTACTATATTATGTGTGAGGAAATACTATGTTTCACAAATGGACCTCATATACTCAGACAATTTATTTGGTAGTGAGCGTGTACAAAAATAATTAATTTTCTGGTCCATAATTGCGGAAAGTTTGGGAACCACAGCATTAAACAAAAACATATTCTTTAAATGTATTCCATTGACAAGTTAATATTTTTAATAAATGAGAGGGCGCAACTATTGAACAATTGTGGGCGCAATTGCCAACTCTACAGAGTAGTCTGAGGTGAATGCAAGGCTAGCGTTAGCAGCTCTGTATTTCATATAGTTATAATAACTATAAAGATTTAGCATGCCTTCCACGAGGTCGAATAAACAGTTATTGTCGCATTGTCTCTGTGTGTTCGGTCCTTCTATTGTTTCATAGGTGCAATAGGGGCACCGACTATATGGGTGCTACGGGATTCGAATAAGTAAAGATACACTAAAGTATTTTGGGTATGGAGCACCAATATAATTTTGGAATTACTGAAATTGTAAAATAAAAGTTCAAAGTAAGTTAAACACTAATGGAACTGAAGTTGAACTCTTCTGTTGAATATTAATTTACGACAAGGATTTAAGCTGTTGGAGTGTCCTGTTCGGGGAAAATCAAGGGATGAGAAAAAATGTCTTTGAGAGTTGTAGCGACAGATGTTAAAATATAACAGAAATAATAATGAAGTAAAATATACCAAAAAAGTTTTACCTATATCTTTTTCGAAAATGGCGGATTTGTGAAAATTTTAATACCAAGAAGTTGAAGAATCGTCTCCAAAAAGGGTGGGTTTGTAAAAATGGCAAGAACTTTCATAGTTTTGATTTCAATATTTCAATGCTGTCACAAAAAAGTAATGTAACAATCTCTACAAATGTATTTATATGGCTCATTGGATAGAAAATCAGTAGCTCTGGAGGGTGTTACGCATATACACGGCGATATCTCAAGGCTGAAACTTTGTAAACTTTATTTTATATGGGCCATTTTATCTCAGGGTTGAATTCCCTATATTACAAGGATGAACATTGATTATTTCCACCATTGGAAAAAGAGATACGATAATGCATAATTTTGGTTCTAGAGACGCCAAAACTAGATCAACTCGACAGAAAATGACAACGTGGAGTTTGTCGGCTTAGCAAATCACAAGCGTAGTTTGGCACAAAAATATATTTGAGCAAAGTTTACCATTAAGTGAAGTAATCAGGAGATTCATAGGTTTGTTTGCAGCTCATCGTCAATACCATAACAATGAAATATGGTTGTGTGGGGATTCTGGGGAATTCCTTCTAACAAAGGACAGCCGCGAATTCGGACAGGAGAAACCGGATGAAAGTTTCTACATGAACTAATTACAGGTCGCTGAATCCAGTGGTGATAGTCATTGCAATGCAAAATCACGCAGTCAAGCAGTAACGGGGCCAGCTCACGGATGATCGGCCAATGTACTAGAGAAGAGCTGAGAAGAAACGGGAAAATTGAAATGCTGAATGTAGTAAATATGATTAACGATTGAGTCTACAATATTTAGAAGTACATGTGAATGCCGTATGTGACTCACAGTGTTTCCAACTCAGCGAAAAGAATATATAAAAATGGGAATGGAAGAAAGTGTCAAAAGGTGAATTTACATGTTCGTTATTTCATTATCAAGCTGCACTCTGTGATCTACAATCAACTTTCCGCACCGATCTACAAGCCTATGCTTGGCAAAAGGCCGGATACGACATCGGTTCAGTTATATTGTCTTTTGATAATGTCATTAGTGTCGCATTTGACATAGGATTGTTACCATTTCAGAGGTGATGCTGACTGTGAGTCCGTAGCGATGGACATACTGTACACTGTATCTGTGCTTTGACCACTTCCTTGCCAACCCACATCTGCACTTTGAGAATTAACTGGTTCGTGCACACTTGCCGGTCAGTGTAGCAGCCTAATGTATTTTCAAGTTCTTCCGTATTGTATTATTTTACTGGTATTACCGTTGCCTCGCCGGTTCCATGTTTCTTTCGGTCCCGATAATAATGATTTCTTGTCTCGGTACTGCTGTTACTCTTCATGTCCGTATACAACGATGGCGCCTGTCACCAGACGCAGCGTATTACATGGCAATGTGTAACACCACTCTTTCGTCCTGCGCCTGCGGATTCACTCCCACGTATCTTGTCTGATTGCAGGTTTTTGTTTTTGCTTCTAACGTACGTTTATTACCTCTTTATCCTTTATGCAGTTAGCAACACTGTTTTATAATATGACAAAACCTCATTCCCTACTACTATGTCAGGTTCTTTATGTATTGCACTACTTCGCATTCCTTGACCCTTTCTTCCATTCCCATTTTTACACATTCTTTTCACTGAGTTGGAAACACTGTGATTCACATACGGCATTCACATGTGCTTCTACATATTGCCGACTCAATCGTTAATCATATTTGCAACATTCAGCATTTCAGTTTTCCCGTTTCTTCTCAGCTCTTCTCTAGCACATTGGTCGATCATCCATGACCTGGCGCCGTTACTGCTTGACTGCGTGATTTTGCATTGAAACGACTATCACCACTGGATTCAGCGACCTGTAATTAGTTCCTGTAGAAACTTTCATCCGGTTTCTCCTGTCCGAGTTCGCGGGTGTCCCTTGTAAGATGCAACCGTAATTTTTGACATACCATATTTAAGGATTTTATTCGTGTTTTGCGTCCTATCCTCTTTATTCAAATTTTGTTCATGCTTTGATATTTCAAGTGATTCCTTAATAGTTCTCAATAAATAATCAATGCTTTTGTGTTGTACCTCTTGTCTCCTTGAAATGATCTCTCCACATAATTGGGGACTGTCGCAACTGACTTCACCGTATTACAATGTAGCTTATGTTCTTTAATTCCAGTTTCGATAGTTCTTCTTGTTTGATCAAAATAGAGTTTTCCACAATTGCAATTGATTTTGTAAACAGCTGGAATCTTATATTGGAGGGGAGGTCATGTTTGACGAGTTGCCGTTTGTTGATGATTTCCGTCGGTAATCCATATCAAGAGTTAACCATTGATACCTCATATCTACAATTTTTGGCACCTAAAGTTTTTGTTGTCTTTTTATTGAAAGGAGAGAAATTGGTGGACTTTCCAGTTGAAACTTAATAAAAAACAAACGTCCAATTTACCTCTAGGTTTATTATTTTTACGAAGTTGCAAGTGGAAAGTCCGCCAATTTTCCTCCTTTTAATAAAAAGATAACTTCTGGTAACAAAAATTGTAGATACGCATCCTTATAGGATTGCTTACCAAAAGTGGTAGTTTCTTTCCTGATCGCTGTCCGGCCTGAGGCACAGCTGCCTAAAGGCCTTTAAATAAATTCAAATTCCTTATTGTTGTTCTCCTCTTTGTCTTCATGTCAACTTTGCCGTGTATGATCAATTCCCTAAAATATGGAGGGCTTTTAGAGAGACGGCGGATCTACGGTACCACCCAAATTATAGTGCAAATTTAACAAGTAATTTTCACAACTTTTTTTGGCCTCAATCAGAAGAAAATTGCAATAGTTTTATCCATAAGTGCTACAGTGTTTTATAAATCAGTTTTTTACTACAAAAATTCAAATTGATAGTGCTAAATACAACAAAAATGTCGAGGACTAGAGTTTATAGAGATGAAGACCAAATATGGCGGACAATAACCACAACAACTTGTCAATAACTTCAATATATTATAGACGACCGACTGTAAGACTGTTTAATTATCAATATTTAATTTTAAAACGGTAATTGTAAAACGATTTCGCACTGTGTATGACCATTAAGAGTCAAACCCGCGATAGCAACCAAAAGACCAATTTGTTTTGTTGTCTCAGCGATCTTTGTTGTAACCTTAAATTGTTCTACGTTACGTCCAATACCTGAAAGAAATATGTGAACCGACAAGCTCTAATATTATACATGTTTCTATTATTAATTCCCTTGCGTTTCCTTTCCTTGCCTTTAGTAAAATCCTCTGTGTTCAAGGATGGAACACAATCGAGGGAAATATATGTTTTCTTCTAGAGTTTATTAATATGCTTTAGCTTACGTTTATTTTCGTTTTTAATATGTTGAATATAACATTATACACTTTGACAGGTAGTTTCTTTAGCCCTGAGTTACTCTAATAAGGTTTTATAATATGACAATAGATTTATAAGATGGAGAGTATTGCGGTACGTAAATTGAAGAATGGCACTCCTGGAATTAGATATTATTGTGTTCTCAATTTCAAAGTAAATTTGGTATATCGGTATGGCAATATTGGAAGCAGACAATTGAAAATCGAATATAAAGCTGTTTTCTGCTTCTGCTAGAAAGTATTGCATAATGCGAAAGTTACCCTATTTTAGGTGACTATGTGGGAAATAGTGGGTGAGTAAAATGTGTGATTTTGATTTATAAACAACAGATGTATGCCGAAATATTTCATTAGTTTCCGTCATATAATTGTTATAACCTTTTCGATTTATATAGTCGAATACGCTGTTGGTTACTTTTTAAGTTTCGTATTTTATGGGACTAGCTTGACCTTGTTGAAAAATCCCTAAAGTGGTGGAACGTACGTGTTACGTCTACACTTTAACAAGACTGTCTTCCAGGTTGAGCTTACGTAGTGACATTTCTTCTTTTCCATTCCGCTCTCTGACTTCTACAAATGTTAACAAGGTCGGAAACCTATGATCACTATTTCTACTGATAACGCCGACATTATCAGCATTACCCATGTACTTTGTTTCATACACACGATCTGTTTTCACATATTGCCACCAAAAGTAAGAACATTGGGTTATGTACGATTGTCCACTTTCCTCGTAAAAGTGGAGTTCGTAGCTTGTGTTTTTCTAGCCTTACGGGAATTTTAAGCGCTAGTACAATCGAAAAAGATTGTTATGTAAGCTACTTTAATTGCATTACAGGATGCATTTTAGCTACTTCTGCCATAGACCACTGGAAGCGCCTGCAAATGTCACGTTTTACGTTCCCATAACAATAAAACGGGATACACTTTATGCCATGCAGCGTTTACCATATATATACACTCGAAACCACCCATTCACTTACAATTGCCACAGCCCCTTCTATAAATACCTAGGGACTGCCAACAACCCAAAAAGTGTTACGAGAAGCCATGTGTTAAAATACGCTCTCGAGCTGATTAACGCATATCAAGCATGGCAGCATGCGGAGGAATGATAATGGCGCTACGTCGTTTTATGAATGACATGTATATTGCTACAAAATTCACAGATAAATTTTCGAGTGAACGTAGACTAATTAAGTGATGTTAGACATTTTTTTCATTATACGCGATGCACATGACGTGTAACACTTGTACTCCATGTACTCGCTCCAACGCGGAAGCGACCAAATAGTCCAACGTAGTTTTTGCTCTTTATCTCGCGTTTCACACTTCCACACAGGTTGGAAATATTTAATTTTACATTTTTGAGGCTGACCTGAACAGAACTTAACCCACTGGATACCTTGCCGATTTCGGGTTAGGAATCCTAACTTAGGATACACATTTTTAGTGCTTTAGTATAGGATGGACTAGCTACCGTAATCATTGCCATCAGATTAATTTACGTTAGAAATAGTAAAATGAGCTGACCACACATTACATTCATGGTGGACCAGTCGCCGTCGTTTCCCTGCTGTAACTTTTCCTTCTATTTATAAACACTTGTGCTCTCCGATTTTAGGTAACATTTCATGTACCGTTGTAAATAATGAACTGACTGGAGCATACAATAGAAATGCCTAAATACACGTATGATTTAATTGTCAGTGAGTTTTGTGCATAACCGCCAAAGTACTCCATATATTAAGAATTAACAAGTTCACGTACAATCCACTGAACTCGCAAATGGTCCATTTTCGAAGGACGTGACTCTTTAGTAACACCAAACTCAGAACGTTACCATGATTAAGAGTTGATTCAATCCCCTAAAACACGTACCGGTAGTTCCTACCTGGAAATTGGCATATTCTAGGTTTACATTCTTTCTCAACACAAAAAAAACAACATATTTTACGTTTAAGTCGGTAATATATTGATTCACACTCACACAAAGTTTTCAGTTTAATCCCCTGCGTACCTCCTCTTCTCCATCTGTAAGGGAACTATGCTTCGTAGTTCGTTTACATTCAAAGAAGTAGTTATCTGTAAATCAGAATTCTATCATGTCTCTGGAACCATGAAAGACATAATGAGAAAAGAAATTGAGACGAAGGTGAATAAAACCATCCATTTTCATCTTCACATCTCTATTCGCGAGATCACTAGTTAGCTTTCTTCATGTGTTAAAATTTTTGACTAGGACTTTTACAGCGGGATATACTCTTCCTGACTCCTACTCACGTTAAGGCAAGGAGTTAACTGTACCTCTGCATCATATTATTAGTTTGGTTTAGATTTATTACAACTGTACATAGTTGTCTAATGATGATTCTATTCTATGTGGACATTAGAAATAATTTTAAGGGAAGAACTCAAAATGTTCCGCACAATATGTACTTCCATCATCCAATAATCCCGGTGTCTCGCTATTCCTTAATCCTCATCTCCCTTCTGAAAACGATCCATATCGAAAGTTTGTATCAGTCTGTGTCATAAAAGTATATTTATGGTTTTGTTCACCTCATAACATATAACCATCGTCGATTAGTTTTGGCTTCACTATAGGAAAACTTTCCATAATTTTGCAGTTTTATTAGAAGAACTTAACCTTGTTTCAAGGATAATTGTGACGTATTTCGTTGTTTATGGCCTTGACATTCGCGACTACCATAACTTATTCTTGCCCTTTGATTTTTTTTTCCTAATAATATTTATCAGTTTGTGCATGACAATTTACAATATTAGCTTTACGTTATTTCATTTCCTCTTTTTTGAATAGACGGGAGTGGGGAGGGCGTAATGATTTTGCTGCACGGAGTTCGTAGAATAAAATTAAACTAGGACGTATAATTAACTTAAAGTATCAAATATATTGAGATAAATTTGAGACTTTGAGCTGATGAGTACTAACTTAATGGCTCTGTAAAAGCTTATGTAGTACTAATGTTGTGGTTTGTTCGTGCTGGACAGTTGAAGAAGCGCTCTGTTTTAATGTTGCTGTAAATAAATTAGACAGTTTGTTCAAGATCTTGAGCAGGTATGTGCGACTAAAGGACTGATACGAATGTCTTTTATTATACTTTAGCTATCGAAATATTCAGTATAACCATTATAACACTCATGCCGTGCTTTCATAATTTATTACTAATTTTTTAGACTAAACAGGTTTATTGTAGACAGTACTGTACATTGAGCTGAACACAAAATAGACCCACCATAACAATGTCATCGTTCGAAACACCACTTCTGAAACAAATGGAGTTGGTCCCTACGTAAGTACTTCAGGAGTCGTCCTATCCTTTCCTATCGATGCCTGTCCACCAATCACATTCTGTTCGTCTTGAACTATTCACTTTCTTCTCTCTCTTTGTCTTATTAAAAGATAACACTTTCTTAATCTATCTGTAAATTTGGCATCTTTAAAAATCAGAGAGCTTCAACACAAAACTCGCTGAAACGATCCCTATCTAAACAAAGTCATTGCGTTTCTCATCTTCTTTGTTACGAACCCGTTTTCTGCAATAATTTTTGACTTGGTAACATTATCTGTATGACAGACTGAGTGATATTGTATTTCTGAAATCTGCTCAGGTAAGAAGTATATGGACAAATAAGTTAATATTTTAAAAAGTAGGCAATGAATTCTCAGGGTTAACAATTGAATCGGTAGTTGGAAGAAGGAAATAAACGCCAAAACGGCGGATGTCGTTTAGATTGACAGTGCAGTGTCGGAGGCAAGAAAGAAACTGTGCATTGTACAAACAATTTCTTGTTTCGAACTGTTGTTGTCTATCTATTCAATAAGCAATGTTTCTCTCCAAAATAGAACCTTTTTTACTTTTGGCGTTTATTTCCTTCTTCCAAGTACCGATTCAAAAGTTGTTTCGTTTAATGCTGAAATTCTTGTTTTGTAGACTCGTTCTTAATATTATTACTGTATAACAGATTATTAAACGTCAGTATGAAAGACTATTAAACCAGTTTTCTGTCTAAAAAAATTAAACTAAACTTAGATCATGGGGGCGCGGTAGCTCAATGGTCAGAGCCCTCGCCTTTGGCACTTGGGGCGTCGGTTCTAACCCTGCTTGTTCCATGTGAGATTTGTGGTAGATAAACACCGTGTGCTTGGGTTTTCTTGAAATTCTCCCGTTTCCTCCCACCAATCATCCCATCATCATCCATCCAGCCTGAAGCTAAGTTGCCTAAAGATCTTAAAAATTAAATTCAAATTAAACTTAGATTTATATTTTCTTTGCAGATTTGTTTAATTTGTATTTCCAAATTGATTCCTCATAGCCATAGCAATTCCTTGTTTCTGTTTTCTTCTTGCTTGCCTCACTTGGTTTATAGCCGTTTATGATTTAATTATGGAAAGTGCATTCTAAATATATATATATATTTCGTTTTGTTCATCCTGTCTTCTTTCTTTGCTTCACCGTTGTTGCTTTTCTTGTGTAACGTCACGTTATATCTTCCATTCTCTGCTAATGGAATCCGCCATTCCAGTTCATCGCTGTATTCGCTACTTCTTCCTTAATCTTCCGGGCTTCCTTCCATTTTCGCCATAAGCGAAACTATGAAGATGAAGGAGGGACTAAGGTTTGATGATGAGAGGCTGAAGAGAGATTGAAATGCAATACACAACATATTCAGAGCACATGGCATATAGTTTATTGGGAGGGAGCAGAATGAATGGAACTGGAAAGCAGAAAATTACGGGAAAAAAGTAGAAAAGTGGTCCACTCAATGCATTACTGACTTTCGAAGTTAGGTTAGTATAGCTTAGAAATAGTAGAACTTCTTATGGTTATGTAAGAAATACTATTAACACCATCCGTACCGTTGTACACAAGAAAAACAATCTTTTCTAAATGGTATGTAAAGGGTGGACCAGTTCTCTACACCCTTCATGAAATGAGTAGATAACTGGTCCACTCGATGCATGACTAGTTAGAACATGGATGGAAGCAGAAGCTTCGACTCCGACTTCTATATTTGTTGTTATAAACATTTTCGCTCCATGTGAAACATTTAAAAATTAATGTTTCCTCAAGTCTTTGTTCATTGGCCCACAAAAAAGAATAATTTTAGCGAATGCCTATTGAATGAAATACTCAAATGTACAAAATTAGTTAAGTTTGTCGAAGCACATTACTTCGTGCTAGGTGGTATTTGGTGACAAGAAATAGTTTAATAATCGGCACACTATTATTATAATGTAAATAAAAATACATCCTCAAATGACAAGGAAATATAGAGTTAATCGATTTATGGCGGGTTCACCAACTTTCGTTAAGAATTTATGGAAACGTTAGTTAACGAACGTAATGTAATTTGAAGTGCTTAAAGTTATTTAACGATTCATTAAAGTCGTAACGAAGATTGGTGAAAACCACCATTAGTGTCTTTGAATTTGGAAATGCATAAACGTAAACTTACCTTACCTCATTTTCTGCCCCGCAAATGTACTGAAATCTTGTAACTCGAAGCATTTTTTACAACTAATGCTCCGTGCATTAAACCGTGTTTCTGTTTGGAAATACATAGTTTATATTAACCACAATAGGACAACAACTAATCGCTACAAGTATACGACTACCTCGTGAGAGGTCTCCTTAATAAGTGGATGCATGCATTTAAACAATGATTAACTCAGAACTTAAGGCACATCTTCCTCTAATACCCACTGATAATGACAGTTCTTCATATGGAATTTAATTTTTAACGAATTACATTACAATTTCCATTTAGTAGGATGACATATGAAGGAAGTATTATCTTTTAAGAAAGTCAAGTTATTTAATGAGAGGGAGAATGTGATTGGTGGATAGGACGATTTTCTTAGGTACTTACGCCGTCGAGTTCAGAGTCTTTTGTTTCAGGAGTGAAGTGTCTGAAGAAGACAATATTTCGCTGATTGTGTTTCTACCAAGCATATATGTAGAAATTGGTCTCGAGAGGGGAGGGGGTGGGGAATCCTAGGTTTGTTTGTGTATGAAATATACATAATTACACGCCTAAAATTATACTATTTCTGAACAAAAGTCGTAATTTCGGTACCCTCTAATTTCTCCCTGATTCCGGAATCGAAAGGATCCGGACCCAATTCTCTACTGCAGAGGTTTCCAGCTAGTTTTGTCGGCGGGCCGAATTGGATAAGAAGGATTAAGACTAGGGCTGCATTATAATGGATCAACTCAAAAGCAATATAGTAATTATTTTGCTAGTTATATTTTGTAACCAGAAATTTAGTACAATATAGTGCCTATATGTACACTCATGCTCAAAAAATTTTTCGCATGTCTTTATTTGACAGTTTTTGACAAATAATATTTTTCTCCTTGAATTCTGGCGTTCGCTTAATTGTTAAACATGTGAAGTATATAAAGACGAATATTTCCTGAAATTTTGTCACAAAAATATTAATAAATAAT
>JAGDQP010014324.1:18788-45494 GCA_022664845.1 Lepisma saccharinum | reverse complement strand
AGTTTATTTTTAAATATCATGTACTGAATTTTTTAGTAGAAACCATTAGTTTGTCAGTTTCGCACCATTCATGTACTGCAGCTAAAGTTTTAATTGCTTTAAGTTGCATTTACCGTCTGGCGTCTGCCTTCGCTAATACCGAAACGTCATCGGCATATTCGATGATTGACACTGCTTCCTCCATTTCGTTGATCTTTATGCAGAAAATCGATGCAAATATCCCAAAATACATGGCCACAAACCGATCCCTGGGGACATCCCTTATTCGGTCATTGGGTCATCTTTTCTCCTGAGGCAAACCGTTCAGTAGTCCTCGAGTACCCTTATTACGCAATTGTTATTTCGCTAATCTTTAGGTTTACAAATAGGTCTGGCCACCACAGGAAGGCTCTCCTGATGTCAATGAAAATTGCCAAAACATTTCCCACCCGCCCCTTCAAGCCATCGCAGAACTTATTCAAAGCGTCCTCGGATGACTTTCCTTTCCTAAATCTAAATTGCGTCTGATCTTCCTCAATTCCCTTCCTAGCTGCCTGTAAGCGATTTACAATTATCTTTTCAAAGATCTTACCAATGACGTTTAGAAAGCAGATGAGTCTATAGGATATCGCACTAGACCTCGACTTCTCTCTGCTTTTCAAAAAGATTAGTTTGACTTCCTTCCACTTTTCATGGAATCTTGCCTGTCTCAAGCATTCGATGAGGAGCTTTGCCATGTACGGGATCCATAAGTCCTTAGTGCTCTTGAGAATCTCTGACTTAATACCATCTGCGCCTGGACATTTTGTATTTTTTAGAAATTTAATTCCATGCACCATTTCAGAATTTTCACTGTGGTTTCCTCCTTATTATCGTTTTTTTTTCTGTTAGTGTTGGATCTAATTGTTCTTTCAATGTCGCCCTCATTCCTTCTTCTTCCGTTCTTCCTTTTCCTTTGGTATAAGTTCTTCCATTAGTAGTTTTGCTGATTCCTCCCATGTTGTTGTGTAGCTACCATTCGTTTTCTTTAATGTTGCTTGAGTTGTGGGTGTTGTCTACTCCATATTAAGCTTGTATGGAGAGCCCCACGTGTCCATTTTTATGTTGTCTTCTACAAATGCATCCCTAGATTCCTTTCTTCGTATGACTATTTTTACATTATACTCCTTCTTGACCGTTCTGTATGTTCTAGTTTTATTTCTCCAAGCTGCGGGTCTTGTTCCAATTGGTAGCTCTTCCTTTGTGCCCTGACAACTCTCCTCATCCTTTCCAACTCCCGACACAAGAAAGGAGCTGTGGTATTTGCCTTAATCTTCCGCTTCAGCGGACAAGAAACCCTAACTGCTTGTCTGTATGATCCCTCCAAAGTTGCAACTACTAGGTCCACATAATTTCGAACTTCTATCTCAAGGAAAGCCATTTCTTTTAATCTTTCCCAATTCTTTCTTTTGATGTTATATTTGAAAAAGTCCCCTTCCTCAGCAGCACTCTGCGCTGCATTGTTCCCCTCGCCAATTTCGAAAATGATTGCGTTATGATCTCTTGGGGTCCGATTATCCATTTTATAGTCTTGCCAATTATCGATTTTATTACAAAGGTTTTGCGTGGTTAATGATAAGTCTATATTATTTTCTGTTTCTGTCTTATTACAAAAGTTGTCCTTATAATAATAATTATTCGAGTTCTTATCCTCTTCATCTATCCCTATCTTTTCTAACGTTGCTGAACCACAGAGGCGACTTTGCATTTGTGTCAATAGCCATAATTATTTTTTGTTATGATATGTATTTATTATATATTTTAATTTATTTTTTAAACTGTGTGATCACAAATCTTTATTCAAATTATACGCTTATTATCATAAATTTTCCAAATTGGGTTAGTAGTTGTGCGCATGCAGTGAATCCATCTGTTAGGTGAGTAATTTCTAATATTTGGAAATTTCGGTTTAGATTTGCTATAGCTGCTTTCAGTTTTTCACCTACCATCACTATCTGAGCTGTAGTAGGTATGTTTATTAACCATTTATTCAGAATATATGGTTCCTCGATGCAGATTATACGAGTTTGTAGTTCCTCAAACAGTCTTCTTACCTTCGCTCCACAGTCCGGGAGTGTTGGATTATTTATTTGCAGCACAGCGCACCGCAAAGGCCCATGCTATGGTGAGTATTTAGTGTAATATAGCAGTGAGCAAGGACTCCTTGGGATCCAGCAGCACCCTTCCGTGTGCCCTCACAAAGTTGCGATACAGATCGTTAAGATTGAAATCTTCATACCAGCAGGCGAAGTCTACATCTACTAAATGCGCAAGTTCTCCCGGCTCTGTTGGTAAATTATATCTCTTTAGAGAAATGCGATCAACTGCATCTGGTGTTGGAAATGTTATCCTATCTCCATTTGGATTAATCTGGCACACAATGTATCTTAGGATGACGTTCAGCACCTGTGGATCTTCTAAAATTGCCAATTTATATGTTTTATTCTTCCGAATATGTCCAATTTGTCTTTTCCTTTTGATCTCTGGATCCACTCGTGAGTTCCTGCACGCAACCCTCTTCAGTTGGTGTCTTATTGCCATCTTTTTGTTTTTGTAGTTCTTGAGTTCCGCCTCCAACTACTAAAGTTCCAGGCTGTTCTTCAACGTCCTCATTATATAAAGTTCTATTATTGGAGTCAAATGTTTCACCTAATTTAGGAAGCCAATTATTCCATATTTTCCTTTTACAGTTTGCGTGCTTACATTAGCTCTTTTTAGTCGTTTCATTTGATGATTGAGGTGTGTCTGTTCCTTTTAATATCTCCTTTCTTTTCTTTCTAAATTTTATTAGTCGAAAATGATCCCTCTAATTGTGAGGGCGATTTTATTTTTCTGTTTTCCTCATCAGGCATGTTATTTTCTATCCCCTCCTCCGTCTCAATTTCAGAATAAGACAGGTTGATTACTAGTTTGTTTATTTCTGTTGTTATTTCTTCTTCCATACAAGTTAATTTATTTTTCATTGTTGATTGTTTTCATGAATCGTAGTATACAATAATTTCTTACTGTACAATTTAATATTTTCCTAAAAACGATTTTTTTTCATTCAGATACATGTTAAAGATTATTTTATGATTATCGTATTTGCTATATTCGATGAATTTCAGTATTTCATCAGGTTCATGTTTCTACAATCCCATTGCTAGTACAGGCATATTAATTACTATATTTTGTTGAGCTTAATTTTCTGTAAATACTCTAAGGTGTCCTCTAGGTTTATTAAAATTACTCTTTTGTCGTCTCAACATGAATAAATTTAGAGTCAAATTTATTTCCAGTGTAGTATAATATGATCTTGCTACCATTACTCTTAATGATTTGTAAATTATACATTTCTTCTAAGTCAAATATGTTGTGCGAATTTACGACCGATCGCGCGAACCCTCCCGGAAAAGTTGACAGTTTTGTATTTATAAAATCTAGTATGATTTGGCCTTGTTGTTCTATATTAAGGGTTCCTTCTCTAATTGTTAAAGTTTTTTCAATATTTTGCGTTTCAAAATGTTCTTTCAGCCAATTCTTAAAATTGTCCTCCTTCTTGTCCGTCCATGTCATCTCCTTTTTCCAAATATTTTCTTATTTACTCAGATTGATTAGTTCTTTATCCATAGTCGGTTTTCCTAAGCATCCTCGCCAATAAACTCTTATAAGTTGTACATTCCTTGTAGACCGTCACCTTACAGTACATCTTTCGCCTGAGGCGTGTAATACATGTTCTTTACTGTCCTTTCTTGGGGCAGTTGTTCTTTTTATGGTTTTTATTTCCACAGTTGGAACAGGCTTCATGGCCGTAACAATACATTGTGATATATTTCTAGTATCCGCATTTGAAGCATCGAGATACCACAAGGTAGTCCTTAATTGCATGATTTGTATAATTAATATATATCCTTGATTCATTCAATAGTGCATTCCTAACTTGAGATGTAACCTCCAATGCCGCAAGGCACATTCTTTTACCTTTCAGTCCAGGCCGAAACCTAACCTTCGTCTGTCGCAAAGCTTCTTCGTAGAGTCTTTCCTCATCAATGTTTGTGTTGATTATCTTCCTTACTTCATCTTTTAGCACTGACTCGATATTACAGATGATAAGGAGGGTTTTTCTTCTTCTTCTCCTCAATTTGGAATTTGTCGTTTATTATGGTTTTAATTATTATTCTGTTGCATCCTCTTTTATCCCTGCCTGTACAATCATAGTATTTTTCACAGTAAAGATTGTAGTTCGGATCTTATCCTTTTCGGGTTTTATAGCTCCAACTTAGCTGGATCTATGTTGAGCAAGGATTTATCCTGGCTTTGGTTTGATATATGGAGATGAGTTATCTTTGTTTCTATTTCTTCTATTTTGTTTCCTCTCTGATGCTATAGTTTTCTTGACTACGTCAGCAAAGCTACGCTGCTACACAGTAGTCCTGCTCAGAATCACCTGTTCATTTTTGAGGAGTTCGCCAACCCTCATATTTAAATCTTCTACTCTCCTTCTAGGTCTTCGTTACTTTTCGTTTTTTAATCGAACTTCACCCTCTACTCCATGTTTATTAATGTTGCTCCTATCGCCACACTTTCTTTGTTTTTGATTTCTTCCCTCAAGTTTTTGTTTCCCCTTCTATTCGCCCCGGCGCTCCCTGCACATTTGCCATTCTTATCTTGTCCTCAAAATGTTCCTCACTCCTTTCATTTAGTTTATATATCTCTTTCTCTAATAGTTCATTTCTTGATGTCATGATGCTCTCTCTCTTCCAAAGTTATCGATACCTGCTTGCTGTCAGTTTACTTTCGAGCCTTCTTAGTTCTGCTTTGTACTCTACTTCATTTTCATGACTTATTTTCTTCTGTTCTCCCAATCTTCCTTCCACTATCACAACCCTGTTGTACAACGCAGTGAGCATCCCCTCTATCTTTCGTATTGGTTCTTTCCCACATTCTCATTTACCCAGTGTTCTTTCTACATCTTTTATATATTTCTCAAACTATTTCTGTTAATGTGCTTTCCAGGCTGTCAGTACCCCCTCGGAATCAATCTCCTGTTCTTGAGGATTTTCTTTTCCATATTTAGATTTTACTTAGCCTAGCCACTCCCATCCGCGGGAGATTCTTGCTTTCTTTTCCTCGCCTTTTCTTCTTCCACTTCTTCAGGCATCTGCATATCCCTATAGAAAATCTCCTTGATAGCGTCATTTCTGTTGTCTTTTCCGTAGTTCTCCACGAAGGAGTTCTAATAAGTTGCGTTCCTTTCGGTTTATTTGCCTCTGCTGTTCTTCTTTCCACCTCTATGTACTCCTCAACTTCCTGTCGCTTTCTTCTCAGTCCTTCTTCTTCTTTCTTCAATATCTCGCCATACAAGTCATACTTGCTGAATGACTTCTGATATTCCTCGTCCTTTCCAGTTTCCGACATCTGGCAACCGCTCGCGACCGAAACATCCCAGGTATATAGCGCCTACGGGCAAACAACATTCGCTGTCGCGCAGGCGAAGGGCGTGAACTATAAGTAACACAGACAAGCGCTTATTTGGCCGGCTCCCAGCTTAGCCACTGGTTAATGCATCCCCAAGGTGATCCCTAGTTCCTGGGGTGATCTCTAGTAAAAGTAAACCCTTGCGTATTTACTTTTACGTTTTTAAAGATAATTATATTTTTTTTCTGTTTTTAAATATATACGCATTAGGAAATTTAATAAAGAAAAATATTTAATATACCAAACAGAGGCGCCTAAAAGCAAGAATGTATATAAACCCACCAGGGCAACAACAACCGTGCACTCGAAGGTGGCTGAGGAGCGTTAGCCAGGGGCACAGCCTTCGGTTAGTGATGGGCATATGTAAAAGTTCTGTTTGCGATCAATGTGCCGACATTTCCTCTTATCGTGTACATAAGCTCTATATACTGTGCAAGTAGCCACGCCTTTTGTTGAAAACGATGTTTTTGTTCAAGAAAACTGACGCACAAATTATGAGAATTGTATGAATTACAATGCACATTGAAATATATAGCATTGTAATTTTCATAAATGTGTTTAATATACCGGTATATATAATATAACAATGCACTCTGAGAATATTAACCACTCATTACTCTTAGTGATGAAAATTTTATAAAATAAGAAAAAAATATGTTTCAACATTCCAAGAAAATCACAGGGAAAATATTTCGTTCAAAGCAAAATCGCAGAAGTCTTTTGGCTTTTGCAATTATCTGCCAATGCATAAATAAAGAACAAGTGATATATATGTCAACGAAATATCTGTACTTCATAATCAACCATACATAGAATGGTCAGTAAAACAAATGGTAAAGACGTAAAGTTATAAAGATTTAAAAGGTACCAACAATTTTTTGCTTCTGTAACATCTAGTAAATATATCTTAAGCCTTTCTATCTTGAAGTCGACGTATATATATATATATTTCAATATGCGTTTATATATTATACTGCAACATATTTCGTTAGCATATGGCTTCGGTGTGTTGAACGATTGGCTGATTACGAGTATAAGTAATCCGTTGCAATTCTCTCGAGATAAAGCTGAATCTCAAAAGGGACACTCACCAACAGGCAGGACCCGATTGTGATGAACATCCGTAAGTAGGCATAGTACCTAGATTATAGGTACCTACCTTTACAACCAAGATTATAGCTATTATATCCAACAAATTGCGACACGGTGTCGAAAAAGGATGGAATGTAGAGAGTAAATTGGATTCAGTGAAGGGAAAACGTATTTCTTTTGGGGTCCGAAATATATGCTGCTATCTCTGCTTCAGATTTATTATTAGTAAGGGGATTGCGTATTGATATGCAATATTCCAAGAAACCGAATGACGAGCTTCGTTTTGGCATAGTTTTAATACTGTACGACGAACATGGACGATATAATGACTTGGATAACTTAAGCCTATTGATGAACAAAATATTTCTGTTGAGACAGTTGAAGGAACGAAAACCAGACCAACACCCTACAAAAGCGTTATTCTGGGTAATATAATCCTCGTGGTCCTGCATTTCAACAGCACTTCTCATGTCAAATAGGAAGATAACCATGTTAGATGTTGATCTGGGTTGTTCAATTGATTAGCAGGCACAGAACGTTTTAATTGTGTACTTTTTGGCCTGTAAGGAATAATAAAATGTGAAATTGGTTAAAAGTGTATTTGTAGCACTACTATTTTTTTTTAAAAAAATGGCGGGTATCATCAATGTAACATTTGTACCCATGTCATTTGCTCAAACTGTTTCACAAAATGGATTCCAAATACTCATGTTATTACAGAATGCCGTAACGTCAAAACTAACTTCGCAGTTAATGTAAGGTTTCTTGGAGTATTTTAGCCCCCATTGGTATTTCACAAGACATAATTTCTTTAAAAAATAAAGCAAAGTCAAGATGGCCTTTTTCAGAACGTCAGTCATTATCGTCGTAGACATGACTCTTGTTCAGTATCGATTAATAGATATTTTAAATAGATATGACACTTTGTAAAAGCAAAGGCGTCTTTCTTACTCTGTGTTCGATGTATTTGTACTCTATGTTCCAAATCTATCGGGTCCCCTTGTCATTATTTGCTGACCATAGCTAAAACAATGCTTTTCGTTGTCTATTACAATAAATCATTATACATAATAAATACATTGTGTTGTAGTCTTATTCATATAATTCACAACTTCTGTAAGAGTAACGTTTTCAATTTACAGTGTAACAAATAATTATCAGATACGTTAGTTGACATTTTAAGTCTTTTGAGGTCTTGCATGACAAAATATTGCATCTCAGTTGATTTAAATATTTTAAACATTGTGATGAGTTTCATTTATTGTTGTAGGATTTTTTTTAGTTATTCCACAACCGCGTTTCTTGGTTTCTACAATACATTTGCTCGGCAAAGTTAGTATTTTTGTAATTGAATCCTAAAATATTCAAAGGAACTAAATCAGAAACCAACTTCTTAGAAGAGCAAAAAACTTTTTGCTTCGTGAAAGAAAAACAACTTTTCATGTTTAATTTTTTCAAAATTTTCCGCTTTTTCGATCTTTAAACATTAGCAGAGAGGTAAGTAAGAAATGGGTGTCACAAATTTTGTTGAGAATTTAGGAGTCGTTAACAAGATGAAAAATAAAAATTGAAATACGCTAAATCATTAACTAAAGTTTGTGAAAACCACAAAATATCTGCTAAGTAATGAATACTCGTGACGATATAGCTCTGTCTTCCTCATGAAAAAGTTAGTTTTTTCTTGGCCTTTAATTAAAAAGTGTTCATCACTAGTGGGTATCTACGTAACAAAGATCTAATTGACATTTCATTACACCATCATAAAAAAGTGAAACAAATTTATTTTACAATAGTAACGAGATAGGAATATATTTTAATTTCTGGGGTAAATAAGCGGATGACAGAATGCTGTAGAAGATGGAGTTGCATGGTAAGTGAGAACATAAGAAATCGGAAGAGTATTATATAATGTTGTGTTGGTAGTTTGGTCACCTGGTACCGAAAACGGTTTGACATAGCACTTTGGTAACTGTAATAACAAAGGCACACAAGCGTCTTGCTCCCCAGACCACGTGTCATCCCGAGCAGATCCCGAGAATGTTTCCTCTGTGAGCAGCGATGTCTGGGCGGTGCATTAACTCACTTAAGTTAACAGTCAGCTCCCTCCATTGGCCCCAATCTAGGGAACGAGCTACCTAGGGCTCCTGGATCCCAAGATCACGAAGCACACCAACTTACACTCTTGAGTAATGCATAAGAAAAAATAGAGGGATCCCGAGGAGGCCACACAATATCCTCATCTTGCAGGTCACTATAAAAAAAAGCTTCAGTTTGAGTCTCTTCCTTCTCTCCTCTTTCTCCCATTACCTTCATGTTCTCCGCCTATTGGTTTTTCGATATGATCCTAACAGGCCACTTTCGTGACAAAAGAGATGCCTTGCTAGTGCTTTGAACATGACACCCTTTGTATCTCTGGACAGAATGGGGGAACAACTGGTTGTGTTGACTCCGTCTGCCCGGTTACTCTGAACCATGTCCTTCTTACTCTTTATAATGTTGCCTTCTCCTCCCTCATGTTGTTTCCGTGCCCTCGGCCATCCTCAATTATTCCTCTTCCTTCTTTTGCGTTCTCGCCAGATCAGGTTCTCCTGCCACGCTGCTTTTGGTTACCCGGTAGGTTCACGAAAATACGAAAATATTTCAGACTCATTTCTTTTCAGCATTTTTCCTCACATATTTCGGGAGCTGAGGAGCTATTTCATGAGATTATCCCACCTTTATGAGTTCTGCTTTTTTAACTCGTTCTGGCCGAGGATGAACTGAAAGAGAGGGTCAGCTATCACTATGTTTAAAGCGTCCAAAAGTTAGGCTAGTATAGAATTTCTCGACTTCGAACCGCCCTAAACCTTATATTTTGTCATAGCCCTGCTTCCCAGAGACTGAAAAGTTTTACTGGCCTATAAAATTTCAAAATCAAAAAGATCAGGACCTCCGTTATCTGTTGCGTTTTTCGTTATCTCACAGCAATTCATTGTTCAAGCTACACAAAGTTACCTATATAATATAATGCTGTGGAACTTAGCGAATGTTTTGATTCCTCCAACATTTACTATGTGCTACATTTTTCATTTTCACGAACCGCTTAGCTTCTAAAATTACCCCTACATTTTCTGTCTGGTCTCAGTCTAATTTTGTATCCATTTATAAATTCTCAAAATGCGCGTAATTGAAACCAAGGGTTCCTAATTGACTGTTGTTTCTCCCAAAATATCGCATCAATACGCATGAGATCCTCCTAAAACTGCTATAGTAATCTAGACAGATTCTGTATGTTACAATCTTTCATACATCCTCCAGAAAAAGGCGATTATTGCTAACAATCTAAAGTACTAATTCCTCGTTTTGCGATCTAGTTAAATCTTCCCAACATACCCACTCTTTGCCTTAATCCAAATAATTTCCGCTTTTCTTGGATTCATTGCAAACTCATAATAATTAGAACAAATTAGGGGATATTCTGTATATTTAAGAAAATTTATTATCGATTTGCCATTAGTTCAATACTAAATCGGATGTCTAAAAAGCAAGAGAAAATATTCAAACAAACAAGAAAGCCAAAATATAGATGGGTTATGCCTTCCTCGTACACGCAATACTAACAAGGAATACAATGTTTCTTTTTTTGCTGCATACAAACTAACGCATGTGCCCATACTTACGAAGCAAATCAGAAAGAGAAGGATTAATGTTTTGTACAGGAACAGAGTACAAAACTAGCTTTAATGTTTTGAGCTTATAGTAGAGAAAGAAGAGTTTATTAAGTTGCTAGCCTTGTGTTAACGGGTAACTGACAAAACACTACGCTGGTACTGCAAAATATTCTTATCTAATCAGATAACACCACGGGGATAGGGCGCCTAAATCAATCAGCCTGCCAGCAGATACCACAGTCTGTAAAAACTGACAGTATATGCAAAAACTTGGTAAACATTATATTTATATTGCCAGTCTAGTGACTTGGGCACTTGACCCGTGAAAGTGTGTGTATATCTATGTGTGTAGTAGCTTTCAACTTGTCTCACTCAGCCACTCCTGTGGAAAATTCGCAGTGTTTAAAATTTGTTTGAAATAATAAACAGGTTAATAGCTATAAGGTGTATTTCCAGCTGGTTTGCACGACCTGATTGCGAGTACCTTATGTTTTACATCTTCGTTGAAATATCATGTTACGCAGCGAGTGAGTGCCCTGTAGTGTAATTTTGTATGGCTTCCTTTTTAAACAATAGACTGTATTAAGATCTCGCCACTGACAAAAACAGTTTTCTGCAAATATTGTGGTGAAATGGAATATAAGAAAATATTGTGCGTAAGAACCTCTCTCAAAAAAATTAACATCGTTGAACAGACAGCAGCTCCTAAAAGTCTAACCTACAAACACGTTAAGAACAAACATTCCTATGAACCAACTAATACTGTCGTAAACTGAAATTTTATTGACTACGAACTACACTTCAACAATAGCAACACTAGTTCCTGTCTCTCTTCAATAGAGATGGATTGCGTGCATTTTAGATGGAAGTGCTGGAAAGTGACAACACGGATCTCAACTAAATTTTATTCTGACCTCATAGTTTGTGAAAACTAATGGAAGCGAAAACGTTTATCAGTGCACAATGGACATCGTTTTTGATCAGTGGACTTAAACGCTAAAATAGATTAAATAAGTTGCTGATTTGCTTACCTATTACGAGGAGAGGCTCGTCGAATTTTCAGGGTGGTCTCTCTACCCTATTCTTGTTAAAGGCTTGAGGTGCACCTGAAAGCTTTCAACTCAATATCTGCATTTAGTAATATCGTACCTCCAAAATGTATTACAAACAAGCATCGCGTTCTAAACATGCAAAATCAAAATTAAAAAATCATCCTTTATTCAATATTGTTCTTTTACCCCGTTCATAGGGGAGAAAATGCTAACTGCGAACTAACTATAAAGCATATGACGATAACATATTTTCGATAATAACAATATCAACATTTCAGTAACCTTACACAATATCCGCACGTTCGAGAAACATTATAATGTAGCATTCCCAAACGAACCTATTTCCTTCAATGTGTTTGGAATAGAGACAAAATGAAAAGCGTTACCTTTTCACGTCTGCTAACACCAAATTAATGAAACTGATATTGTCTTACTAGATGTAAGAAATGACAAAAGCAACGTATTACTGCCTAATAAGAAATTTCCCAAGACTAACCACAAGCAAGGTTATCGGACATTAACATCAATTACTTTTTCTGCAAAAAGTGCCTTTATTCACACTTCAATACTAATGAAACTAACCAATCATCAAGAACTGTGTAAGGAACATGAACAAACTTCTGGTAAAATTCCCTTTTCTGATAAAAAAATACGTAAAAATATATAATGTATGAACCAAGTTCTTCATTTCGAAAGCCAGCTATTGTTATCGCGGCAGATTTTGAACATTTTTGCAACCTATCAGTGAAGGACGTGGTGGATGTTCAACTATATTTTAATTCCACACCCTCGTGAGCTATTTTTATTATATCTGCTATTCAGAGAATAACACTCCCACCCACACCGCGTTTTTTAAATAATGCCTGAGTTACAAGATATTGTTGATAGATTAGATCACGATTTGCCAATGAAATCTCTAACCCCAGAGCAAACTGAACAACACAACAAATCCAAAAACTGCTCTTTTTGTGAGAAACATATGGTGAGAATAATAATCTAAAAGTAAGGTACCATAGCCATCTATCGGGGAACTACATCGTGCCTCTTTGAAATCATGGTAACGAACAAGTACACAAACAAACTTCTGTGTCGTTCTTCTCGCACAATTTTTATTCCTATGTCTCTTACCCCTTTGTAAAAACGTTAGGTTGACTACGGGCAAAATAACAGTAACAGACGATACTGAAGAAAAATATATTTCATTTGAGAGAGGTTTCAATTTAAAATGGGCTAAAATTGATTTAAGATTTTAAAATCTGTATATTTTTCTGTCCTACTCGCTAGAAGATTCGGTCTCAAAACCGGAGCCCCATGAACTAGTATACACGCGAGAGTATTTCCCTGGTAGAGCAAAACTTCCTTTAAGATGTTGGAGGTATTATTTCAATACTATTATTTTACATGCATTTTATATTTTATTGATACGGACCAGCCACCCCCAGAAGCGTTCAAAACATCCTCAAGGGTAATATATAATCACATGAAGAATATCAGTTTGTACAGTAAGCATGGGAATTATTTGAATATAGGAATTTCGGAGAATATAAAGATTATTTTTTAAAACGGATCTTTTACTAAATGCACATGTCCTTGAAAATTTCCGTAACACCTGTTTCGCCAACTATGGATTCGATCCAGTGTTTATATACGAGTTCTGGGTTATGATGGAAGGTTATGCTGTACAAAACTGAAGTTAATTTGGACTTATTAACAGATATCGGCATGCAATTGTTTATTGAGAAACCCATCTGCGGTGGTGTTTCTCATTGCAATTTTAGGTTTGTAAAGGCTGACAATGAGTTTCTTGGTTAGGACTTCTATCTCAAAAAAGAAGCTTCACTTGCTATGCACTTAGACTCAAAAGACTGGTGTAGGTATGGCATGACTGAGCCTCTTCAACATGGGAATTTATCATGGGAGGATTATCGAGAGAATTGGAGCAAAACCGAAATACTAAATTATCGTCATGTAGCCAAATGCGTTTTTCACAAGGTTGATTTGGATTAACCTCTCAGCTTACATGATCCTCATGCAGATTATTATATGACCTCAGTCAACGAGATACCACCCAACGTAAAACGTCCGAAATTGCTATTAACTCTAAAACCGAAAATAGATTTTGTCGTGCACTACCGAATACTAAAATTAATCATTGAGTATGCTTTAATACTAAAAATTGTCCATCAGATGTCCTGATTTCCAAATCAAGATGACTTGAGCATTACATTAATTTTAGCAGTGATCGGCATACTAGGGCTATAACTAATTTTGATAAAGATTTATACAAGCTACACAATACCAGATTATTGGGGAAACTCAGGTAAAATATCTGGAAATATGTCGATGAAACATGCGAGACGGGAAACTTCTGTCTGATCAAAGAAGAACGGAGAAACCAATTGCTAATTCCCACTTTAAGTACCAGATTGTGTATTCGACAAATCTCGTTATTATACGATACTAAAGTTAAGCAAATTTGTTGCGCTGAATAAACCTGTGTAATTCGAAGCAACTGTGCTTGAACTGGGATCTTTAAAAACTGTTAATAATTTCAATTACTTTATACTTCTAATTATTTCGTAAAAGACCTATCAAATACTCTATATATCTATAGTTATATATACGTATGGAGTATTTAATAGAAATACGAAACTATTTAGATTTAACAACGAGGTATAAATGAGTTTCTTGCTTAACCTTCGTTATGCATAATAACGTTATTAGTAATCTAAGACGTGGAAAAGAATATTTCATTTGAAATAATAACAATGATAATATTAATAATTCAGAGCCATGTTCAATCGGCTGCTGGATGAAGGCAGTGGTATGTTCACTACCCCATTATATTTCTACATATATAGGTCTGATGCTATCCTCCAGTCTAAGAAGTACAGGTTCCGTGGTCCTGTAGCTTACTCTGTTTAATCCATTTCAGTCTGTTTTAAATTTTCTCTAGTCTATGAAAACTGAGCTACTTGACTTGGTAATCTTGATACAAGATGAATACTGTCAAATTTCTGAAGGGAACGATTTTATAAGTGAATATTTATAAATATTTGGCCGAAGATTTGGGTGGTCAGGCGCTGAATTTTATCTCGCAAACCTCTTGATAATACAGAGCTCACAACATAATTGAGTGACATGACTCAAAAATGACTCACTGCTTTAATGCATACAGCATTGAATAGCTACAACATCTTAATATTTAGGGTGTTTAAACTAGAGTGCTTGAGTTCTTAAGCTTGCTATATATTGCGTCCTTTTTTTAATTTTAATTTCAGGGTCGGGAAAGAATAGTCTGCAGGCGGAACAGATTAACAGCTAGTTCTTCAGAATTGTGGCCTGGAAATGAATGCTTGTGAGTCACACCATGATGTAGTACTTATTAAATCAGTCGGATGTGAGGACAGTATATTGAACTTTAATCGTATTATATATCTAGGTTTCAAGGTTCTATAGTTTATTTTTGTTCAGAAATGGAAAGACCACTGAACTCATCATCTCTCAGATTATAGGCTGCCACCAATCCATAACAACTTGCTTACTCAATTTAATAAAAGGCTGAGTGCACCTGAAAGCAAAAGGCAAAAAGCAGTGCGAATAGATTTTACAGTGTTATGGCCAGGTAGAGCGCTCGATTGCAAGTAACAAGACTCTACCGCTTGTTTCAGTCATATCAAGCTTAGAAAGTAAAAGAACGAAACATAATAATATAAATAATGAGAAGAAGAGGAAGAAATAGAAAGTCTAATCAGTGGCTTCATGATTATTCACAAACGTTGCTCATGCCAAATAAGTATCCGTTTGAGCAATAATAAACTCAGAATTCTGTACACAACAACTTCCTATAATATGGTATACCTGAAGCTTCTTCCCTCAGCGTTTAAAAATTTAATGTAAATACAATAAATCTTAAAAAATTACGAACAATATACTGCAATGTTGCCAACTAGGTAAATCAAATAAAACATAATCTTGTAGGAAAATCTTTTTCATTTTACGTAATCAAATGTAAATACAAGTATTCTTATAAATACAAGTTCAAAGCTTCAGAGGTTAAGTAAAATCAAGTTGTAATTTACAAGTTTGTATCATTTTTATTGGTTCGCATATTGAATACACACAAAACTTTCTTATGAATACAAAAATGGTATACAAATTAATTAATATGATTACATTGCAGTAATTTATGTGTTCGATTTGTAGAACAATCATGCTATAAGAAAATTTTCTTTAGAAAATATCAACCTTATAAAATAACTTCAAATCTATGATTTCCGGTATTAATTAACGGTCACAAATGAAGTAATAAATGATTTGGATTTGTTTGACAAACCTCAGGCTTAAAAATGTTTAATGGGAACGTTTATTTTTTTGATACGGTATCCATAATGTATGATATGGTAATCCTCGTTATTGGATGGGTTTATTCTATTATTATTACAGTTAACCTGTTGGTTAATTTTAGAGACAACTTTATATCCTGATTTGCGCAATGTATAGTTTGGAATGAAGATTTCGTTATTGTTATACTTGTGAGGTACGAAATTATAAAAATGTTGAAAATCAATTTCCTGTTTTGCTTGATGATCGAATTTATTACCACGAACTTTGCATATTGGAGAATTATTCCTCCATGATGGGCTTAATCAGCAATATATACTTGTTCCTGGTCTTCTGTAGTACAATCACAATGAAACCAACATAATGCTTGCTTCATTTTCAAAAAGCTACGAACATAGGATTTTAGTATTAAGACTTTTTTTATCCATTTCCCAAATTTCATAAAAGTGAAGTATAAAATAAGCTTTCTTTAACGCAGCTTGAAGCTCGGTGTTACAGAAGACATCCTTTATAACACGTTTTTCCTGGCTATGGTTACAGTCTTCAGTATTCAATCCGTTCATGCAACTCCGGCACATACCAAATAAAATTTGTTGTGAGAATTATATGAATTAGTGGAATAGCAAGATCAGTAGACGGGAAAACTCTACAGGATACGAATCCATGTACTTTACTAGGGTCATAAATATAATTACCTTTATGTATTTTCACTCGACTCGTAGGGAGAGGTTTCTTAGACATAACCCATGGTTACAAGCAAGTGACGTCAATATATTCCAGTTATCTTTTGTCATCACACTTGTACAATGCACGAAAACATTCTGTGTGCCCACCGTTAATTGCATTTTTTGGAAGTAATTATTCTTCAACATTATGGCAATATTCTTGAATAAATGCTTGAATTTCAAGAGAGGTTCTAACGGCCTTATCCCATTCGTATTTCCATTGTTCCACAAGATTTACACTACTACTATTTTTAAGAAATTCTTTTCTAACGTTGCATCATACCGATCCTGTAAGGTACGCCCTTCAGCATCAAAATTATAATTTTGAAGTTCTGTTCTACACCTAGGTTGGGGCCAGTAGCATCCGTAGAATTCAAAATAGTACGATTCTCTTTATCATATCCATCCAATTGAAACTGTCTGAATTGTACCTCACCACCATTCTCGGCTGTGTTGAGTGTAATTTTTAGTTTATGTTTCATATATTTAAGCCATTGGCGTATTTTTTCAATTTGATGATGAGGAAAATGGAGCCCTAATGGTGAGATAATTGGAATGCAGTTGGCTAGTAAATAAAGAGAATGAAAGCATTCCATCACACACGCAGCAATCATGGTTGTATGGAGAAAACATTGAATACAGTTTGTTTATTCTTCAATACTTTTCGAAACCGAATGCGACCCAAAGTTAGGATACGAGCGTCATTCCGGCAATAGTGTAACAATTCATGCTGGAAATCAAATGACTTTTTCTCTTAACACATTTTTATGCCATTAAGCGAATTCTTTCTCTTCATCTTTAGATTTCAAGTCGATATCATAGAACTGAAATTTCCAATAAACTCCTTTCTAACTTTGATTTTGAGGTGTATTGAATAAGAATGGAAAATCGCCTTTACTGACAGATTCATCCAAACCCAGGATTTTAGCCAAGTAAGGTAATCGAACTCCGATGAACAATTACGTGTCTTTGAGAATGATATTGTTTATTTCATAATTTTATCACCTTGTGCTATGATATAGGTACCAAATTGTGATGTTCCAAGATATTTCGAGCGCTATATTGTATATCAAACCGAGAACCATTGTGTAGAAGTGCCACTACTTTTCTAAACTTGTAACTTTGTTGGAGCACATCAATGATAAATGTTTCCATGTTATACAAAATCCTTACTACCTTTTGAATTACAAATTACAATTGTGATATTCATCATCCAAACCTTTACATTTATGACAGAGATAACTTGCACAAATTACGTTGAGTTGATATTCACGTCCGATGTTTTCATCTATTTGCAACAACACTGTTTCAATATCAAATACTTTATACAGAAAATCCTCTACCAGTTTTGGTTTTGTTGGCTTTACAAAACACGGATGATACACGTCCGAATACGAGGGCCATTTAAGTCGAACTGGCAACACTGCTACTATTGTAGTATCGTGTGGGCAGGAGACAAATGACGAACGTAGTGTGTGCTATGGATGTGTACGAGCCAGTTCAACGCTGCTGCAGTCCCATATTACGGTGTGCGTGGCGAGTAGACAGTGTTAAAGTGATTGTTGTGTGAAATACCGTCGTAACGCAATGTTCACGTGTGCAGAACAGCGTGTGTTTATCAAATTCCACGTGGCACGAGGGTGAAATGCTAGGACGATTCACAGAGGATTAGTAGAGGCCTGTGGTGAAGCTGCTCTACCGTATCGGACAGTTGCGAGATGGGTTGCAGCATTTGAGGCGGGACGACAGTCAACAGACAAAATGCACAGTGGAGGGCATATGAGAACGGCTACGGATGAGATTCATCTTTCAAGACTACGGACACTGCTTGACGGTGATCGGCGCTGGACTTGTAGTGAATTGGCCAAGGAGCTGAACATTTCGTCCGGGTCAATGTTTCGCATGCTATCACAAGATCTTGGCATGCGGAAAATTACAGCCAGATGGGTACCCCATGCTCTGATCGAGGTTCAAAGGTAGTATAGGTCGGAATGTGCGCGCCTACACCTTCAACGTTACAATAAGGAAGGTGATGACTTCTTGTACCGCATTATTGCAAGTGACGAAATGTGGGGAAGATCCTACGGTCCTGAATCGAAACGTCAGTCGAGTGAATGGCGCCACCCAGAATCTCCACGACCGAAAAAGCTTAGACAAGAGCCAGCAAACGTGAAGATGATGATGATAATGTCATGCAACCACGAAGGCATTATCCTGTCACATCAAGTTCCACCGGGCGTTACCGTCAATGCTGAATACTATGCTTCATACCTCAGTCATCATTTGCGACCAGCGTTGTTGCGCAAACACCCACACCTCCTGGAGTCTGGACCAATTCTCCTACACGACAATGCCCGATGTCATACAGCCCATCCAGTACAGACTCTGTTACGACGATGGGGTTGGGAGGTACTGGAGTACCCGCCATATTCCCCGGATATCAGCCCCTGCGATTTTGATCTTTTCCGAAAAATGAAAGAACCTGTCAGGTGCAAACGTTTCAGAGACATTCTCAGAATTGTTCGTGCCTTAGGGCGCTGTCAACACCCTCTCACAAACTGGGGCTTTGACAGGTATTCAACGGTTATCAGATATCTGGCGAAGGGTCAACAGGCAGGCGGAAACTACATCGAAGAACTGTAAGTTTCTTGAGGTGAGTGATTCACTACATTCCATTTCACAACTATGTTGCCACTTCGAGTTAAATGACCCTCGTACTTCAAACAAAGTTGACAAAATGTTAACCACAAACATGTTTAGACTTTTTGTTACGCAGATTTATCTTGACACTCCTCTGAGAACAAAGTTGTACATACTCGTACACATGTTTATCTTTTCCTTTTGACTTGAGGTTCTCAAAGCAGCTCTGATTAGGGTATGTAAGATAGCACTTATTTCACTTAATTTTACTTCCATCACTATTTTTCGTGTCTGGATGATACTCTTCAAAATACCTACATAATTATTAGCATATATGAAGGCGACGTTCCTTATAGGGGGAAGACAATAACAACATTAGTGTCACTTCAAAAGTATGCTGTAATGGTGTCAATTACATCGTAGTGGTTGTCTTCATATCGTAAAAATAATTTCCTCTCTGCTGACGGCCCGATATGCATCTTGACATACTAGCGTTTGTCTGACATGCATGCACATAGTAAGATAACAGTATTCTATTTCTATTAGTAGGCCCATATTAATTAAATCAAGAAAAATATCGCATTTATTTGTGGACAGTGGAAACATTTATTGTAAATTGTATTATTATAATATGCTCTCCTAACTAAAGTATATCCTGGTATGACTGTACTCTCATGAATTACTTAGTTATATTTTCGTATTGTATCCACATAATATTTTTATGACAAGTTCTATACCATATGTAAAATATGTGTTAACCGAACACTAATAAATCTATACGTATAAATATAAAACTCTTCGTGATTTTATAATTGAGGTTTAATTTGGCAATTTGATGAGTTGTTTCGAAAATCTGAACCGTATATGCAGTCCGTATCTTGCGTTTTAGGTTATATATGAATTGTTACAAGTCGTAAACATTAATTGTTTTGTGCATAATGATGTGTCGATCCCTTAGATAGAATTTTCTGTTTTAATTGTGTATTTAGTAAGGTCAGTTTCACATGCGCCGAATCGGATAAGAAGCCGTTATGAAATACTTGGTAAAAATATCAAAATTACTTTGGTCTATTATTGGTACCTGAATGGTAAGATCCATGTTAGCTGATGCCGAATCAAAGTTGATTAAGAAACTTTTTGATGATTGATAAAACATTCCTAAATCATCTTATAGGATTGAATTTCGGAGCCTTGGGTTTTTATTTATGATTTCTCTGGAGAACATTGGTTATATTAATACATCTGAACGAGTATTTTCCAATATTCTTTATACTATATTATCAAAATGTTGTTCTAGCACTTCGAAATTCAAAAGTGCTACGATAAATCGTTCACTTGTCGCCACTGAACACAATAATTTTATATTTTCACTGTATACTTTACGAAATCATTTTTTCGACGGCTGTTGTGACCTTTCCGAGTACATGTGTTAATTTATAATTATGTTCCCTTATGTTTTGTATTTGTTCATTTATGTAGGTACTCTGTTTTTGCATCTGGTAGACTGTCTGTTTCAATTTTTGGACTTCATAAAATGAATAACAACTCATACCGAAGTTTATTAGGCTTGAAATCAATGAAAATATAATGCGCTTTTGTCGTGTTGCTGTATACTTTTGAAAGTCATTTGGTATAATTTGGGAGATTTTATTCACAAATAGGCGTTCACTTTCATGAAGAATTGTAATTAATTGTTCGTATCTACTGCATAATTCGTTCTGTATGTGTACGGAACTGAAATCCAGATGGAGTCGATGTGAAATGAACTCGACGTCATCATATTGTATGATCGGCTTATCTGTGGCTATAGAAAGGCCATATTGCTTAAAACAATTTCATCACAGTTACCGTGCTGCATAAGTTCCCCTACCATCAGAATAAAAATTGGCGTGATCCATAGTCTAGTAGATCGTTCCATGGTTCAATGATACTTATTAGGATGAAGAAGAAAAAATGCTGAGTTGTATTTTTTATATTGGCTCTTGGATTACTGTCTTATGTCCTAATCCGTCAGTTACAATGAAAGTTTAGATTGATTCAGGTTATTTGGAGCAATTAAAGTACTTTCAAATAAAATGACACTAATAGCAAAAGCTGCATTTTAAAAGCGTATGGTTTTCTACTGGGCGACCGTAAAAACAAAGAGCGATTAGCGAGGCATTTGAATTCTATCTATACTTGGTACCAAGGTGTTCTAAAGAAGCGAGGAGCAGTTGTAGTAACATATCATAATTTGTATAATCTTGCTGGAAGGCGCTGCATTACGTACTTAGTCACTAAATTCTAGTCAGTTGATTTGTATTTCGACTTTTGTAATTACATTAAAGTATCAGCGAAAATTTTCTGAAAGATTTCATATTATACAATTTATTTACTACACACCTTCAGCAGGTCGCGCGTTGCTTTGTTTATTAGTTTCCTTCCTCAGTCTATCTCAAGTAGTATCGCTGTGTCGGTGCCATTGAGCTAAGATGCATGATTTTCTTTCGTAAAGTCATAGCACCATTTAGGCAGTTCTCGTAATTTTTATGCATTTGGATTACGAGCTTTATTATCAGTGATTTTTCTCATAATCCGATCCACAAACTCATGTTATAAATTACTCCTACAATAATGAAACTAAAGCTTGCTGGATCCATCTGTATATCTTTGATTTTGTACATCTTGTTGACTACATGGCAAAGATCTACTTGCATAGTTTGCTATCTTATTTCTTCCAGTGAAGTTACAGATTATCTCGCACATGTTCGTTTTAAACTTCTGGACTTTCTTAATAATAATTGATTGTGCTTTCTGTTAGCCTACTTCATTTCTGAGCCCTGAATCATTAATCATTCTTGCTTCAATAATGTAAAACTTCTAATATTTTCCTATCTATCTGCCGACTCTTTATTTGTCCTGTTTATATCAGCCTTTAATTGTTCAAAGTTTGTATGTAGCTCCTTAGTATGTATAGTTAGACGCATAAGTGTGTGATGACAATATTTACCCAGAATACTTATCTCACCGTTTAAAGTTTGAGATTTTTGTTCGAATTTGACTTTAATAAACTTAACATTAATCCCAATTCGATTAACTTTCTTTCTTACAGACTTGTTGTTTTTGCCTAGTTTCGCCGTAAGTTAATTAGCATTATCATCATAATGTTAGCTTACTTTTTGAAACTTTCTATAACGCCTTTTCGGGAACAGTGCAAACTAGATAAAATGTGCAAAAATATGTTACGCATCTCAGTGTTTTCTTGCCGGCCGGGTGGCCGAGCGGTCTGCGGCAGTAGGTCATCGGCTCGAAGGTACCGGGTTCGAGTCCCGGCATGGGTATGGGTGTGGAGTTTAACAGCTGAAGGCGAATCATGACGGGACGAAGTCCAAATTTATTAGACTGGCCCATATAAAAATAAAGATTATCAGTGTTTTCTTCCATCTGCCTCGTGACAGGTGCTACCTGTACTGGTTGTGTTACTATCCCAGTACAACAATGCATTATTGAGAGCCTTCCGACTTTCATCGTCTTTAGAAATATTCTCTACTTAAGGTTTTCCCTTATTTCAGATAATAAATTCAAAATCTCTTTTCCAGGCTTTTGAAATAAAAGAACCACGTATATATTAATCACTTTTTGGCTTATATTATTTCCATAAGCTTAGTCAATATGGTTATTGAGATCAATTTTACATTAACCCAATAATACCAATTAATTTCTCTCCTAGAATATAGAGTTTAACGATTTACATACTACGACTAGACATTATATTATTGTATATGTACATAATTAAGCATAAAAGTTTCATTTACTATCTTCCCTCTATTCGATTGCTTTTTTGTTCTCCTTATTATTTGATCTCACCTTCTTATTTCGCCTTCGTTAGTATATTTGCTAATTGTTTCCACTTCTGAATTTTTGTTTAAAATATTTTTTTTACCGGAGCCAAATTTTCTAATTCGCTGATTTTGCTACATATCCTGAATAAACTGATCTATAAATAGAAAATTTCAACTCTTCGGGAATTTGAGATTTATTTTAATTCACCTATACTGAAAATAAATCGTTTCTATCTCAGTGCTTTCATCCTTTATGTGACTAATATCTTCAACTTCTTTGTAGCTCAATGATAGACTTTTTGTTGTATCTTCCGAATTCAATGAAATTAAACTTATTAACAACTCTAAGTATTTTCGGCACGGGATCAGATGATGCTTCTTGGGAATCGTCGTTCATCTTATTTTCGTACGTTTGTTCTGTCTCCGATTTAGATGCTGTGCTGCAACCCTGAGAGAGTAATATGAAAACTGCTATTAAAGAATTTTAAAATTTATCCTTAATTTTTTTTAAACGTGTAAATAATACTTCTAAATTAACAAATACGTATACAATGGAGCCAGAGGAATTGTTTCGTCAAAACAACAAACATAAGTTAATAAATGAAATTTACAAACACTAATCAAATTTTTAGACATATGCTTCGAACTTCAAGGCTTGAATTAATATTCAAATTACGTTAAATAACCAGCATATTCTTATTTATTCAAAGAAAACAAAATAGTTTGTAATATACATCCGCTGATTTTTTTTCAAGAAACATATATTAACATCTAAATAAATATATATATATATAATTCACAGCCATATTCAATCCACTACTGGATGAGGCCTCTCCCGGAGGGAGGAGGTGGTCTACTGCTCCCACGCTGACCACGTGTTGGGAGATGAGAGCCGAAACTCTTAACTGTGATCACTACCTCTTTATTCAGCTAGCTCCCCAATTGGTCTCACGACGCTTGGTGGACGCCGCACAGGCAACACCATCTGGAGTACTGCAACGGTTACCCGTCCAATCACCGACCAGACCCAGAGCTGCTTGATTTCGGTGATCGTACGGGAACCGGTAGACCAGCTCGGCTAGGGCGTTGCCATATATATATATATATATATATATATATATATATATATAAATATTGACCTATGGCAGCTATCAACACCAATTATCAAAACCGGACATACTTCTATTAGAAAATAATATTTGTTGTTGTCAACTTCGTCTGGCAGCGAAGTAGATCATTAGCGGAAGTATATCCTGTGCACGTAGTACAACACAGTGAACTTCGTGGTAATTGCAGATTTCAACAAAAGCAATGTGAAGGTTTTACCTGACTTGGGCTTAGTGATGGTTCTATGAAATCGATCTGACATATTGTGACATACCCTGTATTTACCTACAGAATTACTTCACTAAATAAATAAATTTTATAATTAATTCGAACTAAAGCGGAACTAATTATATAGATATTATATTAAAATCTTGAAGCCGCCACCAACCGAATGAATATAGATTCAATGCAATTATTTGTGAAAATATATTTGTTAAAGCTGATCGTTTGTCGAAGTGCAGTTCAAAGCTAAAATGTTTTTGGAGACCTGTATAACAGGCCTCGTTCTCCTGAGTCGACATGACTACACTTACAATGGAACCTTACGAACCAACTTCCGGGGATTTTCGCCGGACTGGTTCCGAAAGAGAGGGGACAATGTAGGAAGTCAGAATGTGCGATTGTTTTTCTCGAAGCAGGAGTGTGAGAGGCAGGAGAACGGGTTAGGGAACTTGTGCTTCGGTCCAATAAAACTGTACCCGCTTTCTTTTGCCAGTTTCTCATAAACGAAAGCAGAGCATGAAATGTAACTTGCCATGATTATAGGTAATGCTGTTCTACACTAGAAGCGACTAGTGTGAAGCACCGTCAGTGTTGCCAGCTGTAGACATTCGCAGTGTTGCCAGAATATTAAAAGCCGAAAATATCGGTCAAGACAGGGAATATGACGATTAAGTCAACGTCATTTACTGACAAAGTATAGTTTATTCAAGTGCTGTGTACTACTTCGCCAATACTATTTTGATTTCAGTGGTAATAAGCGAAATCACCAGGAATCCTGAAATAGTCATCAGGAAATTCGAGTTAAGTGCAATTTATATGCAGACTGTCAATGAGTAGATGATTTAGACAAAACGTGTTGTTACATTGAGCTCATCTCATGAATGAAAAAACACTGTACTGATCTGATGAACAAACTTCAGAGCCAACAGTGTCACACCAGTACTGCATCGGCGTCCTGAATGGTTCCGGTTCTTCGTCCAGATATCCTGATTTATACCAAGAATACTTGATCATGTTTCGAAACATTGGGGACGAAAACTGATAATGAGTGAAGGATTGGAGACGAATGAAGTTGTCCCGATGCCAAATGTTGAACTCTTCCGTCGTGATAATGGCATCAGTCACGAACTTAACGAATGTTTTATACGGGCGGAAGAAATAGACATCCAGTGGCTGAATGAGCTCTGTGCATCCTGGTTGAATCAAGTGCCATTCAAATTCATTAACGCTTTCTGGAATTGTTGATTTGATTAACACTTCATCCGTATTGGCGGACCACGAATGAAGAAGTAGAAGCATGGGTTCTTCGTATAAAGTAGACACACTTGGCCAGAATACATTGGTCAGCATTATCTTCTGATTTTCTTTTTTCATGTTACAGAGCCAGAAGAAAAAAAAAAAAAAATTGATGGGTCAGTTGGTTTGCTTTGAGGAAATTTCCGGCTGGATTCTGCACAAAGCATGTACATCGGCGAATGTAGATCTCCGTCCATTGAGATTACAGGCATTGCCATGTATGAGTGAATCGTTACCGACGTAGATCTTACAGTTGCATATACTCGTTTAATGGCCATTGGTCGAAGTGTTTGCCCGGAATGCATTTCTTTCTCGAAACGGCTTTTATCTGTGTTCAGGATCTGTTTGGGAACCAAATGTCGTTCGATGAACAAGGATTTCATTTTTCTGACGAATTCATCTGATTTCCGCTGTATATCCTCCTCTTTTGAGGCGCAGGTCTTTTACACTACGAGTAATTGATCGCGAGACGATCCTGTTCCTTTTCCCAAACTTGTAAATCCATGAATCTGATGCCTTGAAATTCAGTTTATCATCTGGATCAACCTGGCGTTTGATTTGCAATGCCCACTATCTGACTGTCCTCTCATGTATTATGGCATTGCGTGCAGACATTTCTTTGAAGTGCTCAAACACTGTGGTGTTTATAGTACTCATCTTCACGCGCGACGTCATCTTTTCTCGCGATCGTTCATAGTTCTGCTGCACGCCAATCGATTTGATTTTTGAAAACTTGGATCGAACAGATGCCAGAGATCTTATCTTTCCTCCAACTGTGCTTGTCCAGTACTGGAATGCCCGTTCTTTGTATTCTTGTGACAGTTCGCTGACTCCTTCCTTCTTTCTTTCCGGTGACGGAACATACGATGAGCTACTGCCTTGAGATGACGGTGTTTCTTCTTCATCCGACACTTTCAGCACATGTTGCGTTGATATGGCTTGCGATGTCAATTCGATATCCTCATCACCATATTCACGATCAGTTGAGTCAACATCCAGGTCTGAAGCGTCCTCATATGTCAGAGATTCATACCGCTTAACGATCACTCGTTCATCAAATTACTCGGCACATATCTGGTCGAATATTGCTCGATCAGCAATGGATGGTGCGTCATCAGATGTGCCAAATTTCTGAAACAGCAGGCGAATGACCACTTTCGGATTCATCCTGAAACGACAAATAAAAGAAAATATTAGAATCCCTATAAAAATGAACAACATGTATATTCCACAAGAATTGTAATATTGCATCCCATAAATATTTTTATAAACATAGAAAAAG
>JAGDQP010014324.1:0-18388 GCA_022664845.1 Lepisma saccharinum | reverse complement strand
TTCTTTTTTCATGTTACAGAGCCAGAAGCATAAGACATAATATTTGATGGGTCAGTTGGTTTGCTTTGAGGAAATTTCCGGCTGGATTCTGCACAAAGCATGTACATCGGCGAATGTAGATCTCCGTCCATTGAGATTACAGGCATTGCCATGTATGAGTGAATCGTTACCGACGTAGATCTTACAGTTGCATATACTCGTTTAATGGCCATTGGTCGAAGTGTTTGCCCGGAATGCATTTCTTTCTCGAAACGGCTTTTATCTGTGTTCAGGATCTGTTTGGGAACCAAATGTCGTTCGATGAACAAGGATTTCATTTTTCTGACGAATTCATCTGATTTCCGCTGTATATCCTCCTCTTTTGAGGCGCAGGTCTTTTACACTACGAGTAATTGATCGCGAGACGATCCTGTTCCTTTTCCCAAACTTGTAAATCCATGAATCTGATGCCTTGAAATTCAGTTTATCATCTGGATCAACCTGGCGTTTGATTTGCAATGCCCACTATCTGACTGTCCTCTCATGTATTATGGCATTGCGTGCAGACATTTCTTTGAAGTGCTCAAACACTGTGGTGTTTATAGTACTCATCTTCACGCGCGACGTCATCTTTTCTCGCGATCGTTCATAGTTCTGCTGCACGCCAATCGATTTGATTTTTGAAAACTTGGATCGAACAGATGCCAGAGATCTTATCTTTCCTCCAACTGTGCTTGTCCAGTACTGGAATGCCCGTTCTTTGTATTCTTGTGACAGTTCGCTGACTCCTTCCTTCTTTCTTTCCGGTGACGGAACATACGATGAGCTACTGCCTTGAGATGACGGTGTTTCTTCTTCATCCGACACTTTCAGCACATGTTGCGTTGATATGGCTTGCGATGTCAATTCGATATCCTCATCACCATATTCACGATCAGTTGAGTCAACATCCAGGTCTGAAGCGTCCTCATATGTCAGAGATTCATACCGCTTAACGATCACTCGTTCATCAAATTACTCGGCACATATCTGGTCGAATATTGCTCGATCAGCAATGGATGGTGCGTCATCAGATGTGCCAAATTTCTGAAACAGCAGGCGAATGACCACTTTCGGATTCATCCTGAAACGACAAATAAAAGAAAATATTAGAATCCCTATAAAAATGAACAACATGTATATTCCACAAGAATTGTAATATTGCATCCCATAAATATTTTTATAAACATAGAAAAGGAAAGATGAAAGCAAGAAAGTAGGAAAGAACTTCGTTTTAGCGTACGTGTCCACTGCAAAAGGAAAGAGAGAAGAGAGGAGAGCGAGTGCCTATAACAATGGACTCAACAGCATTTGATGACCAATTATCATATATTTTCAACTAATATCTTGATTTAATTTGTAATTTGCATCATTGCTGTTTTGTGTTATTTTGCTTTCTTTTTGTGATTATTATAATAGTATAGGCGAAGTAGTACACAGCACTAGAATAAACTATACTTTGTCAGTAAATGACGTTGACTTCATCGTTATATTCCCTATCTTCATCGATATTTTCGGCTTTTAATATTCTGGCAACACTGCGAATGTCCACAGCTGGCAGCACTGACGGTGCTTCACACTAGTCGCTTCTAGTGTGTAACAGCATTACCTATAATCATGGTAAGTTACATTTCATGCTCTGCTTTCGTTTATGAGAAATTGGCAAAAGAAAACGGGTACAGTTTTATTGGACCGAAGCACCAGTTCACCCTAACCCGTTCTCCTGCCTCTCACACCTCCTGCTCCGAAAAAAAATAATCCCACATTCTGACTTCCTACTCTATCTCCTCTTTTGGAACTAGTCCGGCGAAAATCCCCGGAATTTAGTTCGTAAGTTTCAATTGTTAGTACGTATAAATTACTGGACGGTCAAGGTTGGATCACGCTTCCAGATAAATTCCAGTTTCTCACCAACTAAGAGCTTCGATGAGCAATTTGAGAGTGAAAATTAGATGACGCAATATTCATTTCACTATTGTAATGATGATTTTATGGTAAAGGCGAGTGAGATTCTCTCTCCCCTCTCCCCTATGTGTGAGGGTTCAAAAAAGGAAATTTAATCTTGGATGAAAGAAATAGCTATGATAATAGCATTATTATAAACTGAATAATAATTATTGATAATGTAAGAGCAAACTAAACCTGAAGTGCTATTCCTCCCTTATTGAAAGACAAAATTCACGAACCTGATTTATATTATTCGTTTGTGATAAACGAATTGATTTAATGTCGAAACTTAGTTCTGGGTTTCTTAAACCACGTTTAGACTTTGGGTCAAAGCCGAAAAGGGTCTGCAGCCTGGGAGGTTAATCCAAATCAACCTTGAAAAAAAAAACGAATTTGGCTACATCACGATAATTTATTAATTCGGTTTTGCTCCAAATCTCTGGATTATCCTCCCATGTTAAAGACGCTCACTCATGGCACAACTACACCACCCCATAAGGAAATCGCGGATGGGCCAGAGGCGGGGGTAGACGGCCGGTGGAATGTGACCGGCTAGTTGCATGGGGGTGGGTAACTGTGTGGAATGATCAGAAAACACCACCATTTTCCGACACCAAGTGGCTTGCCATCACTGGGCCTATCATATCCCGAGTATTCTCCGCCAATTGTCCAATATATTGCGAGTAACGTGATGGGAAATGAAGCGGAAAAACCTTTGGGCCAATCTTTTCACACCCGTCAAACAACGTATGGCCCAACCATAACAAAACACATTTTTCCTACCAGCAGCCATATTTGGGCCAACCAAATTGCCACCCGCATGCCCACTACCCAGAAAGGCTGAATCTCCAACTACTTCCCCACAGAAGGGCCATACTTTCCCCATTTCATATGCCATGGGTAATTAAAAATGAGTGCACCTTTCCTGTCTGTATTGTAAAATTACTTTAAGCTTACTTAATCTACAATCCATGGGAATTGCCAGGGTCTATGAAATTATTCTAATAACGATATAACCTGCAGTAAGTTTAGACATATTTTACAATACAGAATGGAAATAAGTTAAGATGATACCTGAATATATTTCAACATCTGTAACACCCCGAAGAAATTACACTCGAGTTAATCAATATCACACTTCACACCATAAGCACATTTTTGTCCTCTTCACTATCGACGTTGGACGATAACTAGACCGAAACAAGAAAGTCACTGAAGGCTTTCTTGACAAAAAGGAAGGCTAGAATGAATTTGAAGTATATGGTCCAAGTTTCCCATTCCTTCTGGCATCACCGTCTCCTTACATACAGGTTATTGCCGTAATCTCCTGTGTTAACCTTGTCCTGCCGTCATGCGATGTATTTATTAAAATAAACGTGTTATACCAAATGCAAAACACAAAAATATAAAGTTGCTACATTCCTACACCTAAATAAAAGACGCCGTAACATTCCCTCTGAAGCTGCTCCATCGTAGTATCTTTGCTGTCACATAGCCTAAGCGATCCTAGTTTACCAACAATTGATAGATCGTTGGATTAGCAATCGAAAGGTCTTGGGACGATTCTAACGTCCGTTCATCTGACAGGTTTCTCAGTTACACCTGGCAAAAGCTGGAATGGCGCAGCTATGGACAAAAGTAGTTACGTGATATCTACTAATTTCGTCACTTAAATTACCTGAGTTTTCCAGATTTGCCATAATAACATTTTTTTTAAATTACTGTGTTCTTAGTACAGTAGAACATGTAAATAATACGCAATGACATTTCTTTAATCCTACCGCCACCCAGTCAGAGCATGTTGTATATTATTTGTATTTCACAAGTAAAATATCTTTAAAACAGAGGAGTTTAACACACTGAAAAATCCGTTTAGAAGTGGGAATGGAACTCACAACCTCCGTCCTGCTCTTACCAACTATTGACAGGTCTATCTCATAGATTACCCTGAGTTTCAGTGATAAATTATAAATTTCTCTGAGTATTCCAGATTAAGAAAATTACCTTCGTATTCCAGGTTTTCCAGTGTGGTAGGCACCCTGAGTGATGCATATCAATACGACTTTTCTTCGCTCTGAAATGAATATTGTTGACTGCGACAGATAAGCATATAAATACATGACACAGTTGTGTGGAAAACATTGAACTGATAAGTAACCAAACAAGGTTGACATATAATACAACCAGCGACACAAATAATATGTACAAAAAGTGCACACATTTGCGTAGTATCCTCGTTGTATTCCGCAGACATATTGCTGCCTAATGGGACTGATTATTTTGCAAGGTGAAGGAAGACATTGATGAGAATTTCGGAAGTATTCCGAAAAGACATGATCCAAAACTGTTACTTATACCTACAAACTATTCGCTTGCCTATTACCTTCCAACATCCTCTAACTTATCTGTCTCGGCCTGAGCTTGAGGTACCAACAGGCTACAAATAAATTCAATTTAATTTGAATCAGAAGTAAAAATAGAGGAAAGAAATAACAAGAAAGGTTGTGAAAGAATAATAAAGGAATTATTACAAGAGGAGCAAATTTCAATATCAACGGGTAATGTGAACGCAGGGACCAGGGCTGCCCAGTTTTGAGAATGCCATAACAGCTAGTTCAAGCAAACACTCGGAATGTTAAGACCATAACTTTTAAGCCATGAATACGTTATTTATATTACTTCTGTTTTGTTTTAAATATTAAATGCAACAATATTCCCCTTTGCTTTTAGCACTTGCCAATGATTCAGAATCTCCTATAGTGAAGAAAGGCAATTCATAACTATGACAAAAATTAAGTGAAATTTGCATTTCTGATTTCTACTAAGTTACAGAACATTTATGCCTATCAGCACGGCATGTGCTTTCAAGAATTGGAAACAAGAACTCTTCCAACAATTGCATTTGAACCTAAATTTTCACAACGGTATCTTTGGAATAGCATCTAAATTAACTTTAGAGAAAAACAAAACACACATTTAGAGTTCACATCACAATTTTGGGTCCTCTATGCAGCATTACATAATGCACTGATGAAAGAATATTTTTCTTACGCTGCGCTGACGAAAGCACATAACCCATTCAGCTAAGGAAGTTAAATTTGGCAGAATCGAATAACATGCTTAACTGATAAATTCATAGGAGATTCATAGGAGAAACGAAAATTTAAATACGGAGTAAAATTATCCCGTTCGTTGTTAAAACGAGACAGCATTTCTCACCTCAAAATAGAATACGGGACAATTGGCAACCCCAGCATGGTCACAACGTAGAAGATCATAAGTATATCCTTCTGCACTCACACAGCTCCTTGATTTTACACAACATTTAGAATTCAATGCAACCGAAAGAACGAAAATATCTCTCATGTAGCGATTCACCTAAAATTTATTACATCTGTCCTATTTGGTTTTGTATAACAACTCTATCAGTTGTCGCTGTAATCCAAAACATTATTTCCAACCACCTGTGTTCTGCAATGCCTCAAGTAGCTAGTATAGTGAATAGCTTCTTACGCGTTATGGTAAGTGGCATTTAAGAGGTATGTGTAGCCTTTCATTAACGTTACTACCAAGCAGCCATAGCTCGGTCTCAGTGGTAGAGCGTTTGTGCGCAATTCTGGAGGTCTTGGGTTCAGTCCCAACGGCCGACACTCCTGACTGAAGTTTTTCCACCGTTTTTCTTCAGTCATACCAGGAAAATACTTGGATGGCACCTTCAACTTAGGCGGTGGCAGACACCATGCGGCACCCTTTCCTCTAATCTAGCTATTCCGATCTGAGCTTTAGATGTCTAAATACCATAAATAAAATTCAAATTCATAAACATTAGTCCCCTTATTTTGGATTACATTCGGCATTGAACGTACGCGAAATAATAAAACAGAAATGCATTCATCGTTAAAAAATTAAGTTAAGCTCAAGTCAACTAAAACAATCTAAAATCTCTTGGATAAATGTAATGTTTACAAGTGTTTGAAACACAAATAAGAAAACTTCAGACATGGAGGCGTGATAGGGCCTACGCGGTATTTTTTACCTGCCTGCACGTTCGAAGCGACCACATTGAGTTGGCGCTGATTGTAATGCGCATCGTGTAATGTTCCATATATAAAGAAGAAAACAAGGAAGGAGGGAAAGGTAGGCTAATTGATACGGTAACTTTTGTGTAGCTTAAACAATCAACTGACGTGAGATAACGAAAGACGTAACAGACAACGGAGGTCATGATCTTTTTTGATCTTGAGATTTTATAGGCGAAAAGAAATTTTGTTAAGGCTTTGGGAGGCAGGGCTATGATAAAATATAAGGCTTACGGAAGTTGGAAGTAGAAGAATTTTATACTAGCATCATTTCTGGACGCTTTAAATATAGTTATAGGTGACCTTCTCTTTCAAATCATCCTCAGCCAGAACGAGTTAAAAAAGCAGAAATCATAAAGCTAGGACATTCTCGTAAAATAGCTCATCAGCCCCCGAAATATGCGAGGAAAAATACTGAAAAAAATGAGTCTGACATGTTTTCGTGAACCTACCGGGGAGCAAAAAGCAACGTAGCGAGAGGCATCTGATCTGGCGAGAACGCAAAAGGAGAAAGAGGAATGATTGAGGATGGCCGAGGACATGGAAACAACACGGGGGGGTCAGCATTGTAAAAGATAAGAAGAATATAATTCAGAGCAACCGGGCAGACGGAGTCAACACAAACGGATGGACCCCCCCCATTATGTCCAGTAACGTAAAGGGTGTCATGTTCAAAGCCCTAGCAAGGCCTCTATTGTCATGAAGGTGGCCTGTTACGATCATACCGGACAATTAATAGGCTGAGAACATAAAGGTAAGGCAAGAAAAAGGAGAGGAGAAAGAGAGGCAAACTGGAGGGTAGATTTATAGTGATCTGCAACCTTGGGATATTGTGTGGCCCCTTCAGGATCACTGTATTCTTTTGTTATGCATTACTTAAGAGTATAAGTTAATGTGCTTGGTGATCTTGGGATACCAGAGCCCTGGATAGCTCGTCCTCTAGATTGGGACCACTGGAGGAGTCTAACTGTCGACTTAAGTGAGTTAATGCACCGCCCAGACATCGCTGGTCCCAGAGGATACACCTTTAGGATCTGCTCGGGATGACACGTAGTCTGGGAAGTAAGACGCTATATCAAACCGTCTTATGCTATTTGCCTCTCTGCCAATGTTTTAAAGACCGAAAAAAACTGAAATTTTTGATACAAATGAACATGAAAAATTATTTTTCTTTCACGGAGCATTTTTTTCTTCTCTTCTATAAAGTTGGTTTGAATATTTAAGGATTCAATTACAGAAACACTAATTTTTGCCGAGCAAATGTATTTAGCATAGAAAATGTACTCTATCCCCCCTCCACTAAAAAAACGAGCTAAATTATCTGACGTATTGTAGGAACCAAGAAACGTTGTTGTGGGATAACTCAAATTTCCTACAATTATAAATAAACTCCATCGCATTGTTTAAAATATTTAAATCAAGTGAGACGCAATATTTTGTTATTCTCAAAACACCTCAAAACTCCTAAAATGACGACTAACGTAGTATTAATTATTTGTTACACTGTAAATTGAAAGCGTTACTCTTATAGAAGTTGTGAATTATATGAATAAGATTACAACACAATGTATTTGTTATGTATAATGATTTATTGCAATAGACAACGAAAAGCATTATTTAATTTTTTTAAGTGATACCTCAATACAACATTTATACATTTTTATAATTTTCATTTAATAAAATTATATGATTACATAAAATTATATGATATACCTTTTTAATATATCATTCATATTGGCAAAAATATTATTTCGTTCCTATTTCTACTTTGGATATAAAGTATATAATCATGTTTTCGCATACATTTTGGCTATTATTTAAAATCTATTTTAGACCTCACTTATCACAAAGCTGATGTGTGGTCTCTAACAAGGTAAACTCATCAAGTAGTAGAGCCCGATTTTGATGAAGATTCGTTTATAGGTACAGCGCTTAGGTAAATCTTCACAGCTAGATTTATATTAGCTATGATCAGCAAATAACGCCAAGGGGACCCGATAGATCTATAACATAGAGTGCAAATAAATCGAACACAGAGTAAGAAAAACGTCTTTGCTTTTACAAAGTGTCATATCTATTTAAAATATCTATTAATCAATACTGAACAAGAGGCATGATGTACCAACAATGACTGACGTTATGAAAAAGGCCATCTTGATTCTGCTTCGCTGTTTTAAAGAAATTCTGTCTTTTGAAATATCAATGGGGGCTAAAATGCTCCAAAAAACCAAACATTAACTGTGAAGTTAGTTTTGCCGTTACTCTAATTCTGTACAACACTCTGCAATAACAAAAATATGTGGAACCCATTTTAAGAAACAGTTGAATGAATGACATGGGTACAAATGTTACATTGATGATACCCGCTATTTTAAAACCTAGTAGTGCAATGAATAATCTTTTAACCAATTTCACATGTCATTATCTTTTACGGGGCGAAATTAACACAATTTATACCGTCTGTGCCCAGATCAATTGAACAACCCAGATCAACATCTGACATGGCTTATCTTTCTATTTAAAATGAGGCGTGCGGTTGAAATTCACGACCATGAGGATTATATTTCCCAACATAACGCTTTTGTAGCTTGTTGGTCTGAATTTCGCTCCTTCAACAGTTTCAAAAGAAATATTTTGTTCATCATTAGACTCATGTTATCCAAGTTAATTTAACGTGCCTGTTTGTCGTACAATATCATAACTGTGCCAAAACGAAGTTCGTCATTGGGTATCTTGGAATGTTGCATATCAATACGCAATCCTCTTACTAATAAAAAAAAACTCTGAAACAGAGTCAAGATAGCAGCTTACATTAATTCACTCTCGTCATAGCCTCTATTATGTACCGCCTCCTGCCTAGAATCAATTTTTAGTCATTTAGTTCTAATATACATTACAGTTTGTAAAAGAAATACGTTTTCCTTACGCTGAATCCAATTTACTTGCTCTCTACATTCCATCCTTTTGGGACTCCTTGTCGCAATTTGTTGGGTATAATAGCTATAATCTTGGGTGTAAAGGTAGGTACCTATAATCTAGGTACTATGCCTACTTACGAATGTTCATCACAATCGTGTACTGCCTTTTGGTGAGTGTCCCTTTTGAGATTGTGCTTGATCTCGGGAGAATTGCAGCTGGTCACTTATAATCAGTCACTCTCTCAACACACCGAAGCTAACAAAATATGTTACAGTATAATATATAAACGCGTATTGAAATCGACAGGTAGATTGCAAAAATGCAACTGAATGCAACATAAAGAAAATCAACGAAGTGGTGGAAGCAATGTCAATCATGGCCGATGACATTGCGGTATTAGTGGCGGCAGATAGCAGACGTTAAATGGAACTTAAAGCAATTACAATTTTAACAACAGTTCATGAATGGTGCGAAACTAACAAACTGACGGTCTTTGCAAAACAATTCAGTACATGATACTTACCAATAAATTAGAAAGGATGGTAAAATTAAACAATCGAAACTTAAAAAGAGCTAAATATTTAAATAACCAGGGATCCTCCTAAATAAAAAGCTAAACTTTGTTAAGCATATAAAAACTACCAAAATATTAAATTTGGTAACAACTACAATAGCTACAACAAGATTCGGGCTGCCTATAAAACTCATTCAAATTGTACCATAACCATTTATATTGGCTCATACGGATCTAGTGTGTGGGCACAGAGGTTAAAAGAAAATAGGAGAGGTTAGCAGATAAACTGGATAGCGGGCAAAGATCTGTATTAATAAGAACGTCTGGCGCATATCGAACTACACCTGGGGTGGCATTAGACACATTAACAGCGACTTTGCATTTGGAGACTATCAAGTCAGCTGCTTTGTATTGCATGAAGAAAAATAACATAGAGCTACGGAAATCTTAGGAACCTTGCCAAGCAATAAGGAGGAAATAGAAGAAATGTTTATACCTATATGGCAAGATTTCTGGGAAAGAAGTAAAAATCTAGATTATATGTAATAATACAAATATACATTTTTTAAAGTGGTCATGGGTCGTAGCGAAGACAATTATATGAATTAGAACGAGTTGACTCCCGATTATATACTATATTCCTCTTTTCCGTGTAACCATGTGTTCGTCCAACCATTAGTTCGCTCGCTTGTTCGGTCGATTGTGTATTCGTCGGTGATGAATCGGAAATTATGCACGAACGGCGGGTGTGAGTGTAAAGAAATTAATCAGTCTAAAGGGATGGTTGAACGATGCCATGCAAACCTCATGGATTTTAGATCTGACAATCGCGTATCCATTCCCTAGAAGACAGAAATACCAAAGAACTAACAATAGCAGAGCGCTCACGATGCTGTGTGCATGATCGAAAATAAAACTTTTTGATCGCCCTTAGAGTTGCTGCAGACTTGTAGTCAGAACAGCGCTCCAAATCTCGATGGCAAGAACTTAAAAGCAACGGAATAAATACATTGGGAGTGCGCGAGTGAAAATGAGAAAATGCGTTTGATGTGAGGTGTTGGACAGGGTGGGTCTAGAAGAGTGCAGAGGAGGCGTTCCCGGAACCAGAACCAATCACTGGATCTGGAGAAGAAATCCCGCTGCCCAGGGGCCTGAAATTAACTCGACCGGCTTGGAACCGTTCACAGGATGAAAGGGAGTATGAATGGAGGAATGAATGTGTAAATTTTATATTGTTTTCTATTAAGTATCCAGTTAATAATACTAGGGGACATATAGATCAGTGGGATAAAGGAAGTTACAAATAATATGGATTAGGTAATGGGAGAGATTAGAATTTGAAATAGACATAGATAATGTAAAGTAGGAACTTTCTAAGCACAACAAGTGAGTAAAGTATGAATGAATGAAAGTGAAGAGAAAATAAATAAACCTAAAATTGTTATAAATCAAATCAGAGAAACACACAAATAATAAATTAAATAAGAACTAAATGACAATAATAAAAATTAAAATAATAATGTCACAAACCGACATAAATCAATAAATAACTGTAGATTGTATAGCTCAAGTCACTTGTATATGTAAAACATTGTATTGATTACTAGTAGAAAAATTAAATAGTTACTTTCCCCTAACTCGCGGAAATAGGGCCCAGGTTTATCCATCGGGAACTGGGCTACAGAAATATGCTCCTCAGTCCTCTTATACTCTTTTTTTATTCTTTTTTGGATACCACTTTAAATTTTTGCAGCATCAGGTCCTATAAACTTTGTGCCTTGACGGCGAGAAGGGGTCGACACAGGGAGACCGTTTGGGGGATGGCCTACCCCAGCTTTGTGCAGAATCCCTTTTAGAGTGTTGCGCCCCTCAGGCACTCGAAGCAAAGCTGTGCTAAGAGAGCAAAGATTTTGGGCTGGCAGGACGGTCCTAAATAAAAATTTACGATGCACGTTGGAAGTGTATGTAGACACTTCCTTCAACAAAATAATTAGTGATGTCTGAAGACGGAAACAATCTGCAGTGTGCATTACGTTATTTTGATATCATTCATTTCTTAGGAAAATATCAAATCGTTTTTTATTTCCTTTCAATTGAATTGAATTTATTTTAAGTCCTTTAGGTAACTATGACTCAGGCCTTATAAATAATGATGGAATTGAGAAAGTGGAAGAAAACGGGAGCACCTCGAGAAAATCTTCATTCACGGTTTTTGTGCACAAAGTCTACATCGGATGAGCAGGGGATCGATCCTGGGATCACCTAGCACATTAGGTGAGCGCTTTACCAACTGAGCCACAGTGGCCCTGTTTTGTTCTGAGATCGTTGCGAGAGTAGGTATTGCGTTTCATACTAGTTCGTGATGTTCCTTTTTCGCACGGAGAGTCAGCAAAATTTGTGCGCATGTGTTTCGAATTTCTAAAACATGCACACTTATAATAACTTCTTTTAAATATCCTACTTTTGCCTGAATACACTCTTCAGGCAATGGAGGAAGGTTTTCATGAAGTATTTTAAAATGTCCTGTTGAATATCGCGTATTTCACGCCTGATGACTGTAATCAATTCGTCAATCATCTGAAAACGATGTGCGAAAACTTTATGTAACATCAAAAAAAATATACCGGAACTTACAAATTTGGGGAGCAAGATGGATAGTTTGGCTGAAGGCTTCCAGCGCCTAAAACTCCATGGCATAGTAACTGTCAGACTCTCAACTCCCACAGATGTAGGTGTGCAATGCATGTAACTGTATATTCTGACAGGGTTTCACGCTCAATATGGTAGATACAATACACACTATGTAGTACAGTAATCCTGTTTAGAATAAGGGAGCCAATAAATGAGTGCTTTCATTTTTTATCAACTTTCAATAAGAAGTACTTTTACTATTCTTTGTTCTAGGCCTTTTTCCTTTTAATCAATTTTGCACAAGAAAACTCAGGATCTACAAACAATCGTGATGTACAAACCTTGCAGCTATAGCTATGACTAAAGGTTTATACGTCAGGGAGTCATTTAAGTAATAAATAAATATTTAAATACCAACGGATTCAAGCTTTTGCTTGGTTTTGTTAACAATAACCATGAAAGGTGAGATGAATATTTACATAAGATTTGGTTCCTTGTAGTTTTGAAAATTTAAAACTTATTGTACTAAGGAATAGCAAGGAATTTGACGTTTTACTTAAGAATCAGGAATCTGAGTATCTGGTTATTTTTCTTACTGTTGTTACGAAATATGTGAGCATCCTCTTACAAAAGAGTCAGCTATTTCAATTACTGCATGTTTCTATGTACTTTTTGGAACGGGTCTAAGCCTTAAATATGGCCTGGATTTCGAGTTGAAATGTCGTTTCGAACAGCTACACGACAAGTGTTTTCAGTAACGCTTAACTTGCATAACATAAATAACCTACATACTAATATAGAGTTGTTATGCACTCAGCCTCTACATAAGAATATTAAGCTCGCACATAGTAGAAAGGCGTAAGTGTTACTTATTCGAGTATGGCTTGTAGAAAATATTTATTCATTTTGTAAGATCGAAATAAATTACGCTTCTCACAGTTGTGAAGTTCTACGAACAGTACGAAGATTTGATCCCAGTTATTACTATGAAACATACTAGGAAATAGAAAAATCCGAGATTCAAAAAATCGCCCTTCTGCTTTTAACGCGAAGATATGTTACAAATGCGAAAATAGACCTTCCCAAAAGTGTTGATTGGTTTCTTTCCCATTATCGCATTCAATAGAAAATTGGATCGATGTCTGTAGGCCGCGCTTTTGTTTTTCGACTAGGCTAACATTTTCTATTTTTTCTGCAATATATTTTCATGAGAGAATTTACGGAACATTGGATACATGTTTCACAGGCATCTATGGGAAGCTAGCATTAGAAAACACAGGCTAGTTGTGACGGTCAGCTGCCCGGTCACAGTTCCTAAACTACTTTGGGTTAGAACTGGAATGGTGATTCCTTATAGTTGTGACAGCTGAACGATCTGTGACAGTCACCGGAACTTGTGTTCCTTGAGTATAGTTTTTTTTTCACCGAACGCATGAACTTTGCTCGCGTGCCGTTTGTTGTTGTAGTGGCGCGAGGGTAGTTGCAAAGGAGACAATGGAGTGAAGTGAGTGGCCTCATTGTTGTGCATCCAAACATATAATATTTACGACGGAAATGGACCAAAATCTGCGCTAGTTGATGTGCCCACATACTACGTGTGATGTAAGGAGACATCCTGGGAAGCAGATACACAATCTGTAAGTCTGTTCCATGTTGTTTTATTTATCAGTTGTGGCTAGTGTTGCAGTTCCCATAATGTTTTCTGTTGAAAGTCTATGGTTGCCTTATGAAGCATATTCCTGCAATGTCGATCAGCGTATTGACATTATAGTATGAAGTCAAATCGCCTCAGTGCCTGAACTGCGTTATTATAATTAATCTGTATCGTTATATAAACTGCAGAAGTCAGTATAAAATAGTATAAAGACAGTGCATGTGGCGGGTGCATTGGTCAGCCAATGAACCGTGGTAATCGTAAAATGGACGTGAACAAAGAAACAAATAATCCACTGCGCCTGTGCTACGTCTACCCGTAGTTTTACGTTGGATGTCACCGTAGGCGCATATGTTTTGAAATTTTATTGCCGATTATTCGTGTGACTGAGCTGGTAAAGAAAATAAATATAAACTATTGCGGCCGTCCGGTATTTCAATGTGCATGGTAACGTCAGAGACAGCATTTTGTAGTGTTTGCCATGTTGTCGTATATGTTTATGTCGAGCTAGATAGGGAACAATTGGGCATAATTGTGATACCTATATTCCATAATAAAGTCGGCTTAAGGTTGTGTAAAACCGGTACGTGTCACGTGACAATTCACAAAGGATCCTAATTTTAAGGTATATAGCTCATGAGCATGGTATGTATGTACGATATCAATGTTATTGTTGTAGTCTCTGAGTGTTAAGCGACGCGTATCCACAGATAGAAGTCAATTTCTGTAGGTATATGCCAGGTTTTGTAATTGTAAGTGTGTCCGGATGGTGGGTACCTCCCCCCTAGAAATAATCGTAGAACCGAAATATTCATATGCTAGCGATAGATGGTGATAATAAGTATATTACCGCAGGTTGTAACGAAAAATTCGGATGTGCACATTTTTAGCATAATTCGTGTGCCCAACGAATGCATCCCTGAATTTGAAAAAAATCGCTGTATTTGCTCAGAAACGGCAGGAAAACGGGAAATCAATGTGTCTTCGTACTCTATGAACGTAGAGTCATCAATTGAGGTCGTTTCAGGCGTAAAACAACTAAAATTAGGTTGTATATTTGTGGTGTTACGCTTATTTTTACGTGTATTGTAATAATTCGTAGTGTCCTGCGTCTGTACGTTGTTCTCATTAGTATATCATGATATTGTGGTCTTGGTAGTGATCAAGCCTAATTCTACCCAGCCTGTTTGATAGTTTTTTCTCCCTAATTTGTACCTATTTTGACTGTTCACCACGAATGTGGTATTAGCGTCCGAGAATTTAGTGGTTGGCATTTGTTACTACATTTTCGTAATTGTTTACCTTTTGATGCGTACCTTGAACGCGGTGAGAGTCAGCGAATATATATAATCCGGTGTGAATACATCGAATTCGACCTAAGGAAATAATATAAGGTTAAGTAAAATCTAAATTACTGCAGCATTCCATAATTTACATAATTTACAGTGTATTTTTACGTGTATATTGTTGTTTATTATGTCTCATTTCATATGTAACCTATCGAATTGTGCGTGTAAGGGCAAGAACATAGATACAAGCCCTTTGATAGTATAACTGGTTGGTGAATTTGTATTGTTCGTGTCAGTTGGTTCATATTTGTTCTGCGAGACAAACCAATTAAAGAAGCTTTTATATTGTTTAATAATACGTTCTACGGGTTCCATTAAAAGGATTTGTTCGTTGTATATGAAAGCTGTATTAATTGTTACATAATATTAAAAAGTAACGTCTGTTACTGGAAGTTCCGAGAGATACTGCGTTGCTTTGTATGTCGTTTGTTCCTAAATAAATATCATAAACAGTACAAGGTTGTGCGAGTCGAGTTTTTGTTGTCACTCTGAATATTATTGATGATAGTAACTGTTCGCATGCGTATTGCCCAAGGCCCAGCATCGAAGTATTAAATCAATTATCAGCTCTAACAGTTCTTGTAAACGAAAATCAGTTGTGATTTTATTTCCGTGCTCCTCATTTCAAACATCTGCTTCCGACTCCTTCTATACTCAACCCTTTTCGACACGCGGCGCCCTCAACAGGGAAGTGTGTGAACTCCAGAACCGTCTCCAGAACTGCAGTGATTACGTTAAACGTATTTCATAAATGATTCTTCTTACATTAATTTTCAATACTCCAAATGAATGTGTGGACATTCAATACGAAGTGTGCCTAAGCAAATGCGCATTATGTCTTTCCTTTTCAGCGATATAAAACGACTCGCCTAAATGGTAACTAACTTCCTGTGCAGACGTTACATAAATGACTCGGACATGACTTTAGTAAAATGGTGTAAATCCTGACCCTGGAAACGCACCAGATCTATAGTATCTTCTGCAAGATTTACGCTGAGAATAAGTTCAATGTTTCTTGCTCTGTTCGTCAGTGAGCACTTACGATGTTAGTGGTCCAGGCAAACTGCTGCTCGAAAGGCCTGGTACCTGAACGTAAATAGATAGTGTTTCAGGTTTCCTGAGCAAAACACAAGTTGCGTAGATCTTAATAACAAACCAGTATTCTACTGATATTCATTTGTCTATCTAAAATTTCACCCAATCCGAAGATATAAACGGGAATCACAACGAATCTCACAGTGAGCTATTTTGATTACGCTAGTTTGTGCGTTGTTATCGTGAGGGTTGCTCTCTAATTCTGTCTGATGGTCATTAAATCTAATATAGAGAAAACCAATAACTATAAAAGCAAATGTACTCTTGCGAGAAAAAGAAAAGTATTTTCCTATCTTGGCTTTAGTTATAGTTTCTACTTGCAACACTTGGAGCTACCATATACAAAATATTAAAATTTTAGTATCAATAGCCAATTTCATATCCACCACTGAAAGTTAAAATCATATTTCAGCTTGATCTGGTGGAAGAAAAGACACGCAATAATCACCTCACGATGCGCAGAAAACCTCTATATCTATTTTAACCATACTAATAAAGGAAAAAAATAATTTTCTCTTTTAGATAACTTTTGATTATATAAATATGTCATTTTTTACAAAAACAAATCCCCGATTGAATTAATGTGACGATGAAAACTTTATATATATATTCTAGATAACTGGAAACAGTAGTGTTAAATGCGAGGAACTAATGATTAAACGAATGGTTCAATTGACCGTCTTAGTAGAATAATGAGGTGGGGACTGGGACTAATGTTATTAATGAATTTTGTATTTGAACTAGGAGCAAAATCCAAGTTTCCCTGCAGTGTTATCAATTAAAGAATTTTATTACTACAAATTATATTGCTCATAAGGGTTGATAATGTTGTTACAGTTATAGAATTATAGAGTTTTAACAATAAAACAGGAAGCCAAATAAATAAGTATATTTTTTCTGTTTTAAATTTGGCAACAGTGATTTAGAAATGTATTGTGCAGTTAGAAGTGTTTCTAAGATTTCTTCTTTCACGGATCTACATACTATTTTTATTGCTATGTTGCGCTGCGCTGCAAACCGTTAGGTAATGTTTGACTTTAAACCTTTAATATCCTTGTCAACTTCCAGCCGAATACCGGAACGGTACCTTACATTATAGGTCAAAGCCGTTTTCATTTTATCTGTTTTAGCATTATATTGAATATTTATCTCCATAAGCACTTACAAACATTTAAAAAATATCGATAGAGTTAAGCCTAAAGACCATATCATATATATTTTTAATATTAACTGCAGCTCCTTTCTTCTTGGATTTTATCGTTTCGTTACTTTTTGAACAGAACTATATTTTATATCAAACTTTATAAGTATTATGTATAAAGAATGTGTTTTCTGTAAAAAGTTTCCGAAGCTTTACGCTTAACAGTGCTTATTGTATTTCGAGTTTGTATTAGAGGCGTGCGTGTATGAAGTGGAAATAACTTCTTTCCTAAATGAAAACTTGCGAAAGTGTACACAATTGCTCACGTAATATAATATGAATGTTACACGCGCTTCTATGATAAAAAAAGCTTTGTAGCCCTGCTTTTATATCAGAGAAAGTATATTATAAAAGTATAATAAATCATGAAGGCTCCACAAACACGCTTTACTACCAATGTCATGAAAGACCATGTGGCTATGCACAAGTAGTTCTTGAAAGAAGGAAACTTATTTAAAAGTAAAGAAGAACATTATATATAATTAATGTTTTCAAGGAAAGTTAGTGTGAAAGGATATATATATACAGATGCTTATCAGAATAATGGAAACACCTGAACGAAAGTGCAACTTACCAGATTAATATGGTGTCGGGCCACCTTTCGCCTTCAGAACAGCCTTGATGCGACGTGGGATGGAGGCATAGAGGTCGTCAATGGTAGCAAGTGGAATATTACACCATTCCTCGTGCAGGGCATCGGCCAGTTCTGTGAGGGAGGATGGAGATGGAAATCGTCGCCGGAGTCGTGTTTCCAAGATGGACCACAGATGTTCAATTATGTTGAGATCTGGGGATTGGGCGGGCCAGGGGAGGTGTTGAACTTCATCCCGATGTTCCTCAAACCACGCTGCAACAACTCCAGCTGTGTGAATGGGTGCATTATCATCCTGGAATATGGCGTCATTGTCCGGGAACAACATCCGGACCATAGGATGCAAGTGGTCTCCTAAAATTGCGACATAATCGTTGGCAGTGATGCGT
>JAGDQP010014323.1:0-45494 GCA_022664845.1 Lepisma saccharinum | reverse complement strand
CTTTCGATGAGTCCATTTACGTATTTCTCCTTGAGTTTATCAATTTTAAGTATTTCCGTTACAGACCTATTTTGGTTCTTTGATTTGGTTTTAATGTTTATTTCATTATTCTAGCTGTATCTCTGTATGTGAATGTTTTTATTTAGGGTCTCCCTCCCACTTACATCAGAAAGCTGTTGTTTCACCTCTAATACACTGGTCATCGTCAAGTTTCCCCTCTCCTTGGTCTAGAAGATTTTGTTTCGTTCTCTCTGCTTTCCTTGATGGTGCGGGACACCTCTTCACTCTATAATATCATTCTTCAATTGATTAATCTGGTGACTTTCATTTCCTGTTTTCTTCCACAGCTTTTTGTCTGGTGGTTTCGCTCAGGTTTTGGTACTCAAAACTTCCGTTTTAGTGTTCGTCGATTTACTTTTGCTCATATATTCTGGCACATTTTAATTTACTTTCCGTGTGTTAGAATTCTTTAAATTAAAATCTAGTATGTTAGTTAAATCGTTTGGGTGAAAGCTACTTATGTTAGATGTTTCTATTTGTGGTCTCTCATACGCGATCAGCCGGGCGAAGTGTCTTCTAGCATCTTTCTCTGTTAGATTCGCTCTTGATTCTTTTCCAGGAGATCTGGATTAGTTTGTTCAGTTTGTTTTAATTGTTGGAGTAATAGGTTTGTGGAAGAATAACTATGTTTTCACTTTCTGTTCTCCTCTTGGCCTATTAGTTTCACAGTTGTCTTATTGTTTCATACACCAATTTCCTCTTATAGCTTCTAGCAAGAGACGATCTTCCTATTTATTTTAATATCTTCCCAAGTCTCTGTTCATTATCTACAATTCATTTCAGACGTAATGCCTGATTCTTAATCAGTGAGTCGTTAAGCAGTTGGTTATCCTGAGCCTGCATGTAAAAATTCATTCTTGAAGTAAGTTTATTATATTACTTCACTCCGATACGTCCATTTGGTCCCTTCGTTAACCTCTAAAACATTAATCTTAGTTACGCCCGACACTCAAGTGTGAACTCAGGTCCTCTTGCATTGTTGCGAGCGATGTCCTCTAAGCGACGTTAATTGTCCTCATTCCCAGTATTTTTTTCTACGGCGTCAGCTAACAATCTATTTATAGTCAAGCACAGGTTTCGCAGGTCAATTCTAAATTAGCATGTACAAAAATCTGCATTTACCGGAAACACGTTTCATTGCTAAGTTAGGCAGGTACTGTGAACTAAACCCGCAACATATCTGGCATATGTCGTCACTCGTTTAATAATTCTCTAGTGTCAATAATTTACTAATGTTCAGGGTACTTTCCGAGTGTTTTCCCGGCATTTAGCTTTTAAATTGGGTAAATGTATCAAGTACTCGAATTGGGTAAATGTAAATGTACTCGAACTCGTAGTTATGATTCTAAAATATTATTAATACTTCTGAACTGAAAAAGATAATCCACACATTGTGATTATTTATAGTAATGATAAGTGTTGCCATGTTCAATTAGAATTTTATTTTATGGTCTTTACGCATCTAAATCTCAGACCGATGTGTTTGCCTTGTGATATAAATGTTAATTTTTCTTCAATGATTTTGCTAATTTAAAACATTATCCTACCATAACTGCATTGTTGAATTTTGTAAAGCATTTTGTTTATCAGTGTTGATTTATAACATAGCAACCCCTTGTTGAGAATTTCGGCCATATTTAACTAGACATAACTAATCAATTTTTAGTGCGACTAACTTCCAGGCTTAGGAGCCAAATCATCTCAAATCAAATGATTAACAAACTATGCAGGTTAGGCTAGGCTAGGCTAAGTCGAATTTGTTTATTTTAATTTATACTAGTTAGTTTAAGCCATCTTCAACCGTGCTTAACGTCTTTAGCGTTTCGAAATCAGATTCTAAGTAATGTACTTAGCATGCTGATTTCTTGTGTGGGGGAGTATCGAAAGAGCAACGGTTACTGGGCAACTCGTGATATTTTAATAACATGTCCTGCTCCCTTGTTTAACTTCCGTTTTATCCATAGTACTTAAGATGATTTAACACCGAAATGTAAAAAAGAAAAAAAATCCTTTGAAATATTATCAACGTTTTTTATCTTAATTCCTATTGCTCGTACGCACTCCAAATGAGAAATTAAGTATAGAAATATCATAATTTTTCGCTAACATAATCACTTCACTTGTAGTGTTCTTGTATTCATTCTCATACAATCCATTCGAACTTGTTTAGATTTTCTTCTGCCTTCTTTCCTGCTACTTCCATTTTCATTTCCTTTCCTGCTACTTCAGCTTTATTCAACAGAATATTTCCTTTCTTTACGTTCACAAAATCATTGCAACCTCCATTATTTCAATTCCTTCTCTGAAATCCTACTTTACACATTCAACATTGCTTGTTCATTAATTTCATTGAATAGCAATTATTTTGAACTTTTAGTAGGTGTGTAACTCTAGTAATCCGGTTAGTAAGAATATTTAGAAGAATTTTGTGTACATTATTAGGTTCGCGTAAGTGTATCACTAACAGGTAAATATGAGTGGAACTTTCTATAATAAAATAAAATGTTGTTTTTCAAGATGTAAAGAATGAAGAAATAGAAGTTTACGAATACTAAACGACCTGAAAATGCAATTTTCGACTTCGTTGATTTGTTCCCCGAAAGCGCATTTGTAGCTTCTTAAACTTACATTAAATACAATACATTATGAAATAGAAAATCTGAAGGGCAGAAGCAAAATAAATAAAAAAATATATATAATCCTGCTCTGCTTTCCTGAAGGCTAATAAGCCAGAGAATTTATTCAAACTTAAGATTAATTGTGAATCAATCTCTCAACAAAGAATTAACAGCCAAAAACATTTTTATTTATGATAATTTATAAAGATTTTTTTTCTACAAACTATGTCACCACACAAGATGTTGATAACTGTTTGTGTTTCTGGAGACAAATGCGTGACCGAAAGGTTCCGTTTCACAAGCGTGCTTTTAATTTGCATAGTACGATATCCCAATAGCGGGATCTACTGCTGAAAGTGAATCCAGAATCAGTGTTCCATACAGCAATCCATTCATGAAATCCTAGAATGTTTAGGGCAAAGTTCGATACTTCTCACCTACCGACAACACACACAAAATAGGACTAAAATAATTTCTATATTATCTTTTCCAGTCGTTAAAGAAAATTTATTTGTATGTTTTAGAATGTTGGGGCCGGAAGAACGCGCACAAATTGTATTTTATCCTCCTAGTTGCAGTCTGCAATAGAGAAGTAAATGGTTTTCCAGTATGTAAATCTTTAGACAAATGGAACATCGAAACATTTAAATGGTTACAACAAAGGATCGGATAAGTATTATTAAGTACATTCCTTATCGTTTTGAAAAAAATACAGTAATCATAATACTATTTTGTTTAGATAATTAATACTTCCACAACTAATTTTATTTCCTCAACAAACTGTCACACACAAAATATTTACGAACTACAAATGCATGAATTATTGATCGAATTGGACTATTAGTGGGGTAAGCTAACGTCAGAAAATAGAAGAATCTTGTAAATCGTGATACTAACATGGTACTTGGTAATGCGGTAGACCTATAACTAAGGATGCAATTCGGATGTAGACCCCAAAAATAAAAAATTTCATTTGTCCCTGTGACATCATCATAAAATATGGCCACCACTGACATTACAGAAACACCGTACGGCAGAGGAAAGGCATATGAAACGGTGATTACAAAGGATTCATATCATATTTTGAACTTATTCATTTAATTATGTCTTGATTAACTTTAGAATACGGATCATGTATATAGGCATGATTTGAAACTGGTTTTACCTAATACTGATCATGCATAAACCTTTAGAATACCGATCATGCGTTTATTGGAAAAGGTGTTTAAACACATGTTTGCAGTCGATTGAATGTGGGTTGGTTCTAGTTTCTTTAGTTTGTATGTCGGAAGTAATATATTTCGATAAACACTGGGGAGGGGCAAATCCAGAATCCAATATTTGTCTTTATTTTTAGGGGAAAATGTAAAAATACTAAAGGTTGGCAATACAGTAGTGGCTGTGACGCAAAGAAACATGATGCTAGATAAAATATGTACTATATAGAGTAAAATACCGTTTGTTTCTGTGTTTCCGACAATGAGGGCCCAAGATATTGCCAATGTTATTGTAACGTCAATAATGATATTAAAAGCTTTGGTATATAATGGAGGTCGAAGATGCTCCAAGGTTTGGTAATCTAAAGGATAAGGTTTTCCGCGATGTCATAAGACAAAAAATCTCAAAATATAACGAGTACCAAAAGTATAAGGGTTACGCGATATTTCTCTCCTCTAACGTTACCATACTTCTGTTAATTCAAATATAATTCATTTCAATTAGCATTATTTGTTTGACACTGACCATCGCAAACAAAGATGTGAACGGAAGAGATAATTTAGCACATTTGCACGCACGCGAACACAGTGATTTGCACCCACAGTGAACAAGCTCTTGGCAGTTTTCAGACATTTGTATAATTAAAGACCATATAGGCTAGTATCAAAATCAGTTTTCTTCCAGCACCATTGGTGAGGATCAGGTAAATTAGGTTTCAACTTATGACACTGATATCAAATATGACCTCCTGGAAAAGCTGCACGTTTCAGATGCTGAAGAAGTGTTTCCTCAGTTTGAGGGACACTGCCAAGTGGATGACCTTTCTTAGTGACCAGCTTTTTTGACATTCATTGACATTTTCCCCGTTGCTGCTGTGATCATACAAGTACACAGTAAAACACTGCATTTCCCAGAAAACACTGCCTACAATTTCCGAAAGATACTGTCAAAGCTCCAAAAATGCATCATTGGCATCTGGGTTTGCTTTCCAAGTTTCCAAAGCTGTTTTTTTTATCACGTCCTGCTAGGGCAGATTCCGTGTCGCAACCAATGAATGCGTGCCAGAATGGAATTCCGTTGCAAATCTTGGGTCCTAACTTTCTCGCATACTCATGTGTAGGAAAGTTCCTTCGATATCTTCCAACTTCACAATCAATTCACAAGTGAGACAAGCTTAGGCTGGGAAGAGCACGTAAAGCTAGCACCACCACATTAGAATCAACTCTTCTGATGATAATCGATTTGTGACCGGTCTCATTGGTCTGTTTACCAAACAGGAGTAGTCACGTATCGGCTTCTTCATGTGTACAGGGTGTGAGTTTGGAAACATCAACATCTGATGTGCTCCATTGTCTTTAGTGCAGATTAGAGTCTAGCCATCTGGTCTCAATATTTGACATCAAATCTGCAATCAGTTTGTTGTCTTCATTATGCAGGAACATGGTGCAAATTTTAAGAATCCCCGTAGATACCCCAACTCAGACGCGTGGAGAAACTACTCGTTTTCGACGCTTTTCATTCTCAGGCTGTCTGTTACATAGCGGTCAATAACAAAGTCCACCTTGGTTTTGTTCACGAGGATTAATAATACATATGGTTTCACTTTCGTATCGAAGTAATCTCGTAAGGTTTGTGTAGGAACTTGTTTCAACCTGTGTATGACAGCGGAACCATCCAGGATCCCACATGTGGTCTGGAGAGCATTACACTGGGAATCTCCAAACATTTCCAGGCAAGTAACAACATATGGCGAACTTCCCTTAAGAATCCAATCATCCTCAGAAAGGGATATCGGATACTTCCGATTTTCATGAGCAAAGATGTCAAAAAGATCGCCTTGTCGGCTCTGACAAGCAATCAACATTCGACTGAAAAGAGAACAATCATTTTTCATGATGGTTTCCTTGCGGTGTTCGGCATTCGTGTTTATAAATCTTTTTCGGGGAAGAGTTTGATGATTTCGATGGATTGGTTCAAAAATTGATTTAGTGCACTGCCCTAATCGTTTAAGAAGCTGTCGTGCCAGTCTCTGCCGAGTTTTTCAGCATTTTACACTGATGTGACTGCATCCTCGCTATTAATTATGTTCAAGGTCATAATATGCTTATATGGTCAGTGTCATCTTGGGTGAAAGGATTCCTGTCGTCTTCTTAAAATACACCCACCAGTCTTGAGACACCTTTCACAAATTGTTTACTATCATCCACAGTGTCTTCATCATGAATTTGACAGTCATCTTCATCAAGTAGCAACCTGTAATCTTCTTCAAAATTGGAAATAAGATTAGCAATTACCGGACCTGACACCAGCCACTTCAAGAGTGCAGAAGGACTGTCTATTATTTCAAGAGACTTCAAACTTTGTTTCACTGCTCACGCACTTGATCATGACCCATGCAAAATGACGACGACTGCTCTCATAAACTCCTCATAAATAGGAAGATGTTTGAAGCTGAGCTCCTGTAATGGATTAACAAATATTGGCATCCATAGTGCGTAGTTTGTATGGTCTAAGGCAAACATCCAGGAACATAGATAGCTCTGACAGGGTGCTGAAAATCCGCACATCGCAAACTGTACAAGAAACTAAAGAAAACCATTTCAAGTTCCAATACCGTATAACAGTATTTAAACTTAACAGGTTCATTCTGTTTAATTTTAACCTACTCTTCAAATCTTTGGGAACATACTGACGATGCGCTCTCTGAGTATCCTTTCTTTAGCATTTTGTATATTGCTGCAGATGTCACTTGGTGAGCATATCTCGCTCGCTTCACGTGAGATACATATAAACATGATCTCTGCTTTTCCAACAGTGGTTACGCCTGCTTCAACTAGAAGATTTGTCCATTAACTTTTAGTCAACCAATTATCCAACATTTCTGAGGTTTCCATTTCAATATGAAGTGGCCCAATCAGAATCACCATCATGTCTTCCCCACACTGAAGAGGTTGAGACCACTGAACTTGCTTTGCTATAGCAAAAACGAGTTGGTCACAGGTAACCACGGGCCACTGGGAAGGATTAAGTGATGACAGTCTGTATGATGATGTCAAAGCAATGGCGAATCATAGTAGGCGAGTTTATGTAGTCTGGCAACCAGAGTAGTAGAACACACCGACTTCTAGGTTGAACCTTGGCATGAAGTTGCTGAGAGTGGAAAGCTGCTCAGCTAATGCGCTCCTAAGAAACACGTGTGCTTTCGTTTTATGTGTCAATCATCTCGATTGCTTTCAACCACGTATCTGATAAAATAAATTTCAGTAGCGGTAATTCAACACTATTAACCGTAGAAAGAGGACCATCTTATTTCGGCGTTGACATCCTAGGAATATTTGTAAACCATGCAGGTAAATCACCGTTGCACTTGCTGGACCACTTGTTAATTCTAATGCCAATATCTTTGTGAGGATTAGATGGCTGAATTATAGATATCTCTGTGCCGTGGAATGATTGTGCAGATGTTGCTGACGACCAGTTGTGATCGATATTATCGATGGCAGGTCAAACAAAAACGCCTGTGTGAAGGATATTTTGATATACTCTCTTCTCAATTTCAAATCACTCACAAAGTGCATTGGTCATGATAGCAGATACCTCTCGAACTCGCGTATATGATACACTCACACGTACTTTGTTCAGTTTATCGATGATCCCTCTGTTCCGCGTTCTTGAATAGATCATTAATCCTATGTAAAGTGGCAGCGGAGTTTCGCTAGGTAGTGAAATATCGGAGTTGGCCAACGATAATAACGGAGTTAGCCAATTTCAACGGACTTTTGTTACACCCTATATAATATTAAAAACGCATTCAATAATTAGAATAGTTGCTTTTACTAGCAAATATGACTTATGGGAATTTAAAATATTAAATGAATCGTTTGTAATCATCGTTTTATGTGCCTTTACTGTGCTGTACGGTGTTTATGTAATGTCCGTGGCAGCCATATTGTGTGATGACATCACAAGGGCAAATAAAAGGTTTTATTTTGGGGGTATATATCCAGATTTCATCCTTAGGTATTGGTCTACCACACTACTAAGTGCTATGTTAGTATCACGATTTGCAAGATTCTTTGGTTACAGTACCCCGCTATCTTAAAATGTATTAAGCGATTAAGAATAAAGTTATTTTTAAAGGTACAATATTAGTTGTTACAACTCCATACATGGCAGTTTCATTATAAATCTTTTAAATTAAGAAATCATCATCACATGAACACTTATATATTCAATTTGTTTGAAAAATCCTGATATTAGAAATTTTGAAAAACTCATAAAGTGTATAGTGTGTCTGCTCCTATTTGCTAAGCATTTTTCCAAAATATTGGAAGACATTTTATTTTCAAAAATCAATTTCAAATAAGAATGATATCACATGATTTTTTTTAAATTACTATAGTTCCTAAACGAATATGTATTAGTTTCACAATATTTCATGTCTTATCAGCAAAGAAGAAAAAGCAGTGATATATATTGTTACATTCAGAAAACGCGCCTTCGAGAGCAAATAATAGTTGTTTTCAAAAGTACACATGTACTATTTTTATTAATGTACCTGCAAGACCTAACTTTGAAACGAATACGAAGTTCGGGTGTAATATGAAAGTAGTATTCAAATTTTAAATTTCTAAAACAAATGAAAACGTAAGTAAAGCCAAGACATTTTATAAATATATTTCAATAATATGAGTTGCCATGTCAATGAAAAAAAATAATAATTTGAAACTTGTAACAAATTAAAAAAAGAACTTATCTGAGCCCTAAGTTATAAATTTACCACCGATTTCCCATTGTGAGATAACAGTAAAAATGAAAATATTTGTTGCAACTATTTGCTATTCCCTTTTATATATGTAAATTAACCTTTAATCTATTTAATGACTGGTACTGAATACTTCGTCTCGAACAGGAACAAATCAATTGTTGGCGGACTTACTACGTTCCTAACTGACAAATAATAACCAAGTCACGGAGTGTTCCTAAGTGTCTATTCGTAAATACTCGTGCACGTAATTTAGAAAACAAATTGAATAAAACACCTAAAACAATACCAGATTCAAATAATTTAGTATCACACTTCTCGATGAACAAAAACATTAAATTAGAATTTGAATACCTGTTTCATAAATTATGTAAACTAGAATAAACTGAATAAAATTAAAACAAGATAAATTCGCGACACCTCTGGACGATTAGGAGAATGAACTATTAAAATTTTATTGAATAATTTAGCATCATAATTTATTAACAGTTTGAATCTACAATATATAGTATCTATTACCGTGACAAACAACACAATTATTTTACTATTCGCACTATTTAAAAAAAAACACAAAATAAAGACTTTTCATAAAGAAACAAGACGAGCTACACAAATGACGACGGTTCCGGTTGCTCTCAGTTACTATAGCTAATATTTATCGAATGACAAATCAAGCGGTCCTCTGCCCCTGGTAGCTCCTGAGATTTACTTTCTGGACACACAGACGGACGGGTTTCTTGAATGGGGTTATAAGGTCCTTCATACTACAGCTTCGCTATCAAGTGTACTACAAGTTACTCAAGGTTACCAGCTTCTAAAAAATATCTTATTTAAGAATGAAGCTACACATAGACAAAATTTCTCCGTTTACTTTTTTAAATTTATTTCCTCTAAGTTTTGTTTTAGCTAAGCATGTCAGAGTGAAATAGACAGTTTTGGGATTTCATAAGATCAGTAGTAATCTAGCAGACACAGAAAATAATAGAACCAGAGGCCGAGTATCTCCGAGTTAGTTCACCGAGTATCTCCATTAGCTTGGACTAATGGGAATTATTGGTGGTGAAGATGTATGCTGTTGATCTTATTAAATCACACCTGCGCTGTCGTTGTTAATTATAATTCCTCCATCATGTCGTCTTCCTGTTGCGCAAAACTGTTCCACAGAGACTATGTTTTGAGTTGTTTCCTTTCTTCCACCAGGCTTAAATAAACATAATCTTTTGGGAAATTTCTCCGAACTGTTCTCAAATGAACATACAAGAGCAAGGCTCACTGATGACTGTCTAATCCTTCGCTAATTTGTATATTTCAAAATAGAAGAATTAAAACTTGAGGTCGTTTAAAGAGCATAGCTAAAAAAGAACATTAATTTTGGTAAAGCCAATCATTAACGAATAATAGTCTATCCTTCGAGATAGTTGAGATTGAGTTTTGTCGAAAGAAAATTCAATTTTAAAATAATGGATTTCATGTTTAAACTAATGACGCTAAAAGCACTCAGATTCGTAGTTGAAAATGAATATTGTCATAATGCGACAATATTTCAATAGATCATTATCATTACTAAACATTCCACTTATTGACGGCGAAATTGATTGGTAGATTCAAGAACAACTTAAATAACAAATATTGCTTACGTGGATATACCTGGGTTTAGCTCTAGTCTAGAGATGCCTACGACATGAAAACTTCTACAACATCTAGATTGCACAACATTTCCGTCATTGTATTTACTGGCCTAGCAGAGGAAGTTCATTTATTAATGACTATTGTACCTGATTATTAGTGCAATATTATCAAATTTTAATTTTCTGAAGCAAATAAAAAGTAGATAGAACCAAAAGATTTTAAAAATGTATTCCAATTGAAAGACATCAATCATGTCAAAGACAATAATAAGAGTCTGAAACTAGTAACAAATCAAAATATCTAATCCTAGATCTTGAGGTTAGATTATAAAAATAGCATCGATATCTCATTGTAAGTTGAAAGAAAACATGATAAACCTGAGGCTGCAGTTAGGGACGGAGTGAGTCCGTGCCTTGCTTAGTTACTTGCTCTTAAATCTGTAGCCGCAGTACAGATGAGTTGCTGGGCAGATGGGTTGGTAGCAAAAATAATCCACGCACCCGCCAAACAGCCCATCTGCACTGCGGCCACAGGTTAAGAGCGTTATTTAAGCAAAACACGGACTTACATTGTCCCGATGTGCCTTTACAAAAATATCAGTTATACAGCTAATTAGAATCACAGAAGTGGTAACATAGTAGCTAACTTAATTATCATTGGAAGGAGAAACTCTTTAACAACACTTGTTTATTGGAAAAAGGAAACACTATTACTCTAGTTGGTATGTATAAGTTAATAGTGCCCTTCTAGCTGGTCATAAGTGTCCAATTAGTATTTACAACCATGTTCCAGAAAGTAAGTGAAACTAACAAACCGAAGAAGAGTAAAGTAAAATAAATTGCGGACATCTGTGGGCGATCGGGTGAATTACAATAATTATACCCATTTTAATGATAAGAGATTAAAGGTACAAGATCTCTATTTGTGTCGAAATATACTCAATTTACTTGCCATATTCGCATTATTGTTCTCATTTTTAGGTCATTAACAGCGTAGTTAACGTAGAGGGACCTTAAAATGCCGCTCAGTCAGTCCGTGTATGTCTGTATGTATCTAGAAAACAAATCTTAGGAAATAGAAGGAGTAGATAGATATTGTGCGAAAGGTCTTGGCTAGACTACCTCAGAGCTACTGGAAATGTTTTGATTGCGATGTTGTATCAAATTAAACTTAGCACTGAGAGGCGTTTAATGCTTCAGGTTTTAATACATTTTACTTCATATGGATTCACTGTATTGATTATCTAATGTTCTTATGTTTCTCTATTTCCAGCTGCTAAGTGGGTCAGGCAACTTCCCTTCTGAAATTATAGAAATTAGCTTTTTGGTTTCCAATTTCCAATAGTCGATCTCTAACGGATTTAGCAGCTTTATAGAACAAGGCGAAAATGACAATGTGTTCATTCAAGCAATTACTTATTGTCAATGGCGACCATGTTCAGTTAGAAGGTAGCAACCACATTATGATTGATCAAACGAACACACACGTTACTTTGTTAACTTGTTACTCCATCGGAACTATCTCAAGGTATAGCAATGTGTGTATAATTACTGGACTTGAATAGAGCAGTAAATTTTGGAAAAGTATAATAAAAAATAGTATTTACCATAGCAATTGTGTATCATTCGTCGTGTAAATAAATTAAATATATTATTCTCAAACAATAATCAACAAATTCTCAATTACACACGCTTTACTTCGAAAGTTTTACTCAAGATAAGAAATTTAACATGAATTAAAGACTTCCAAATAAATATGATTTTAAAATGTACGCCCTTCGATCCCTGAAACAATATTGTTACCAGTTTGCAAAATGTTTCTAGAGACAATTTTCTTTGCTTGAAAGTAATTCAAAGCTTGTATTAAAAATACATTTATGATATGAAATAGTAACGTTATGATCTTTAGATAATTTTGTTGGATCATAAGTCAAAAGATCGTCGCATATTTCGCATCCCTACTTTTATACAAGAAGCAAGCAGCTTGTGTTAGAAATCTGTTTTGTATGTTGTAAAATGTTTTGTTCGAAATCAAAAAGTAAAACTACCAGGTTTTGACGAAATACGGGTTATAAAATGTCCACTAAAGCAACTACAATTCCCCCTGCAAGGAACATGGCCCTTAAAGTAGCATCTCTTAGATGCAATTTCAACAAATTCCTACAAGTAAACGTCACACAGCAACTGTACCGAAGAGTGTTACGAGATTCCTAAAACAGAGATTCTCTCCCAACTGCGTGAAAATTATAGTCAAGGCAGAAAAATTCTCTTCCTTTTACCAATCTGAGAAAATTTGAAAATCGAACTTTGAGGCGATTTCTCTGTTCATGCTTGCTTTGTTTTATTCCCATTAACTCATGTTTCACCTATTTATATGTCGAGAGTCCCCTGGACACCTGTCCCTACTTAAAATCAGGTCTGTTAAGTGGGGACACCTGTCCCCACTTAATTGTTTGCGTTTGTTTGGTCTAGTACCGAAATCTAGTACATTTACTTTGTGCGACTGAAGAAAATCATGCATTTGGTTGGTAGGATGAAAAGAAAGTAGGCAAAAGTTTTAGTCAGAATGATTTTCCACCACATTTGATTCGAGGATCTCAGGATTACTTTCATGAATTTCCATTGTCTGCATAGTACAGAAGAAAATAACACTGTTCAAATCTTATTAGAAGCACTTTCAAAGCGATATATCAGCCAATAGTTCCGAAGCATCACTTTAATGTATCATCGAGAAACAGCCTTAGAACGTCCAGCAATAATTTTCAAAGTTAAGAACAAGACTCAAATAACAAAGATAATACATCTTTAAATTTCGTCCCATTGGTTTGTGTCAGTGATAGGTGAAAAAGACAGCACTGTCAATTATCAATTACGAACAGAATGGATGCGTACTATATATAATGTTTCGTCTGCCTTAAATAATATTTCCAATATTTTCTCTTCTCGTGAAGCGTTGTGGTATACAATGGACAACGACCCGGCCTATTTAGGAAAAAAAAATTGAGAATCAAAATGGTGCAAATCATTGATGTGACCAGCTGTTAACTAAACAGATTTCTGCGTTTATTCATTTAGATGTTAAGTATAGTACTACGCTTTATACCAGATTCTTGAAAGAAGTTTTACCTGAAGCAAGACAAGTACATTAATTTACAATGCACATTAATCTAGTCATTTTATGATGCAAATGGGGTCAGCCTAGAACAAATTGAAATACAAATGCACCCTACAGTCCCTGTACCAGAAAAGAATGACGATGGAATAAAGTCTACCAGTCTCTGTCATTTGATAAGACCCTAAAATCGACACCTTTCCTATTCCTATGAGAAGTATAGTAAAGATTAAAGCAAAAGACCGAAAATGATAAAAGTAAAAAACTGGTAGAAGAAGTAAGACCAAAACTTAATATCGATTATGGGTAAGGCTCTACATGATGGAAGATATAGGTATCAGGACTGACATCTTGTAAGCCGCAGCTTAAATTTTGCTTAAAAATCAATTTAAAAGAGGTTCATATGACATGTTGTTTTAGGGTCGCTAGTTCCCAGAAATTCAAATGTGAAGTTATTTTCGATGTATTTTCATTTGTTGAGGAGATAAGTTCCCTGCAAGTTAGGATTGGGGAAAGTAATGATTCTTTATTCTGTCGTTCCAGGATACTCAGTGCGTTGCTAACCCTTTAAAAATGGATCGAGTTTGTCTGCACTATCAGGATAATTGTAGCTAGTTTCAACTTTCAGCGTGCGTCATCCGGAGAATAGACATATCACACGCAACATTGTTCAAGATAGAAAGAAATATATTTGAAGGTGAACGATCGAGATTAAATTGTACGTCCAAGGGCCGCCACAAAAAATTGAAACAGCATTTTCATCAGTCATTATTCTGTTTATTTTAGGAGAAAGATGGCGTCACCCATACAAAATTTTAATACAAATGTTTCAAAAGTTTTCTGAATCAAAAAGTATGATAAAACTATGGTTAAAATGCTAGCACTTTCTCCCTCTGATAAGGTTCGAAAATGGATATCCATTGTTATGTTTTACAGCTTGATTAACACAAATTCCAGATTCCTTGTCTATACACTGCACCAAATGGGTTTCTCGTGCTTATATTTCGAAGTACATAAATTTGAACGCTGCACTGAAGGCCACAACAGACACTGAATTTCTAGGATTTGAACCGGATGATTTTGCACAGGATTTCGCCGATGTTGTCGATCACAACATCAGCAACCTGGATGGTCACGGACCCCTTCTAGGAATGACAATCATCGCTACCTTCGCAATCGGGAAATTTGTTCCTGCACAAATTAAAAAGTACACCTGCACATTTGTCGTCAAATCGATAGTGTGAATTTAAAAACGTGTCAAATCCAACACAACGGTCTGAGATTAATTAAATAATCCTCAGACTCGAAGACACCACTGATACAACAGCTAGTATCAATCTTTTGTGTAACATATAACAAATATTACTATCGCCTACACGAGAGAGGCAAGGAATCAACCAATGTTTCATCGTGGGGAACATCAACGTACATCTGTGGAATTAGATATGGATCCACGCGAAGATAACTGCATTGTATTTTACATTACATTTCGTGACTCAGCGTCTTCGCGGCTTCTTTCTCCTCTTCTTCTTCTCCCTCTTTTTATTCATGTTTATTCCTTCTCTTACTTTACACACACATTCTCACTCTGTGCGTGTTCCAAGCTAAATCCGGGCCACTTTCGATGACCCGGTGATAGGGCCTGACCCAAACATAAGTGACCCTGTAACCCGATTGACCCGATCTGGATAATCTATTTAACTGGGAATTTCGACGTCGTATTTTTCGTGTTCTCGGGATAACATCTCCGATCCTGGTCACCCCTGAAACAAACACTGTTCAAACGCAATGAAATAATTAAATTGTCTACTTCATCCTCCGTTACCAGATCTACATCGAATCAGTGCGTCAGAATGCGTTCTAATCTTTAACCTGATGATACAGTCCAAAACCTGACCAGCATCCCCCGACAGCTGGTGACCCTTTTCAGCTCTGCCGTGTTCATTTCATCTGTGCGAATTGTTATACACACTAGTTCATTGGTGTTGTAATTATTAAAACGTTATATTCAGAGTAGCTGGAATCTAGTGTGGCATGTTCGGAAGAGATATATTTTAAGATATGAGTAAAAAAATGGCCCTCTTTTTTCGCTATTTCAAGAAAGATATTTTTTTATATTATTTTGGCAAAAAAGTAGTCTCCATCCTATAATTTACTTTATTAACATACAATTCAATGTGTTCCTTTCTTCACGTTTGAAATGTGCAACATGTAATTTCTGCTTTGCCTGTAGGAATATACTAATTTTGCTCTTGAATATTTGTAACTTTTTATTTTGATACAGTTTTGAAACTGTTCAAAACTCTACGTCCGCCCTCTTAATTTTGACTTTACGCCCCCCAATCTGAAAATCCTGGCAGAATCCCTGATTACAAAATATTTCGAACCTGTATTCGGAATAAGAATAACCGAATTTGCAAACTAACCCCGCGAAAACAAAGAATGTGTGTTACACTTTTGATATCCTAGATGTGTCTCAAAACTCTGGAGTTTCACTGGAAATCGTGAGTATTTAATCTGACTACCAAGTTAATCTCCATTTTGAAAGTGACAATGAATTTTTGAAGCATCCTTTATGTATTCGAATAACCCTGAAAAAATATAAAATACAAAATTCACTTTTCTCTTGCTGTTAGATTTGATTTGTGGGAACTGAACTCTATACTGGGGGAACTAAACTTAAAGTTTTACTACGTTTAAATTCCATATTTTTATCTGCACTTCTTCTTCTTCTTCTTCTCTTTCTCTCTCATTTCTCTGTCTCTGTCTAACAGACATCCATCGGTTTCAATGTTTCATTGTATGTGTTTAAATTTCTCCCTCCATCAACTTATGTATATTGATTCGTCTCGCTTTCATTTTTTTCATTTTATCGATACTAATAGTAATACATGTCTTTTTTGAAAACAAAAGTGCTCTTGATGTTTGCTGATTTTAGCATGGGCGAGAAGAAGGAAAGAGAAAGAGGGGCTTTGCTTACGAGACATGATTATGGGATAAGAAGGTGCCATTTGGGTTGCTAGCCGCACGGCGTTCGCTGTCGCAATGTTTTTGATGCGAAGTGTACAACTGCACCCGAGTAATAATGTTTGATCACCGCTGTATTGGAAAGCAGTAGGTATCACTGCAAATGAACCCCCAGAAAGTCCTCCAAAAATTATAAAGGAACTCGGTGGCTTCAACACAGCAATGGGCATCGTAGACAGTATCGGGCATATTATATCTAGATCATTTTTTATAGAAATTATGGAAGTAATATATGCAGAAAATGCGTTAAAGCATATGTTGACTGGGAATGCAGTTGCGAGAGGGATACGTAGTCACTTAATTTTTTACACCGCTCTTCACAGAATTTGGTTAAGATAAATTTTTACAACGACATGGAATGCGTGTCAATCACGATAAACTGTGGATAAGCTAGGATTATCGTAGGTTTCCTCGACGAGGTAAGATCTCCAGACTTATTCTGGAGGCATTCAAAAAGAATTGACAACATCATGCAAGAATTGCAAGCATACAAATCTTCAGTACGTAACTCTAGACTCTGGATCCAGTACGTGCGTATTGCAGAAATTCTTCTTCGGTATATTAAAGGAGAGAAAGAACAGGAAATTTGAATTTATCATCTGTTCAACGCACGATGCCATATTTCGAGACAAGTGATCATAACATGTACGTATCAACAAATATGTAATTACAGACCGTGAAAAGTTTGAAAAGTCAAGCACCTGTCTTCTTCACAACATTTATCAATGGTTGCCACGTCGTTGCAACATATTCTCATGACGTTTTCAAACAGATCTAGATATTGTACAAGTTTTCATGAGATCTGCAAAGGAAAGCGGGGTGTCAATGCATGGTGGTGGAATGACGGATCAACAGCGATTATTATAGGTAATGCATATGTATGATTCTTGCACAAATTAACCATATGCAGCAAGAATCTACTGGTTTCGTCCTTTGAAACAAGCGATCAACACATCACCATGACTCCTTCAAAGCTACACCGAGATGAAAGGGAGACAGGACGGGGATATCAGAATTCGTTGAATTTATGATATTTCAGAAAGATAGCCCACTACATAAAATATATATGTGTTAGTGTTTTAGCATTTGCGAATGCTAATTTAGAAAAAACGGAAACAATGGTTGTGAACATCTACAGAGGACGCATACGTATCTCGATATGTTCGTGTTAAAAAGAACAAGCAGATCCTCAAAATGCAGTGAGTTCTGGTAATGAGTTCATTCATGTTGATCTTACTGTTAGTGTTTCAGTGACTGCTCCTTCGTTCAAAGACAAATGAATATAATTTGGGGGAACTCTTCCCATAAGAACTCTGTACTTTCCCACCATCTCTATTGATAGAGATGAACCAATAAAAGGAAGAGCAAAGTTACAATTAGCTAACAATATTGATAAAATAAGCGACAATGTCTGACACACACTCATCGGGAGGTATAACATATGTGCTTGATGTTAGAACTCAACCGAATTGCACCCCATGGCAATGGAACACTACATTTGCACAATTAATCTCTGCTTATACTCAGTACGTCATAAAACGCTACAGTCATCACTGTATGATATTTGGTGGATATACCACCAAGTGCAGAAATGGATAGGATTCACATTAGACCCTCTCGATAGGAAATGCAGGACAAATACCTAGTCCTGCAGCAATCAATCCCACAGCACCCCCTGTAGTTCATTCGGTGAAATTGCGGCGATCTCTTGTATGCGATGTTCCTGCAAGAAGCTGAGTAGTTCTTGCAATGAAGCATGCGGAGAATGTCGAGAGTTTACTTCTTACAATACTATTTAACTAAACGTATAAAATGGATAACAGTTTCCATATATAATGACCACTAAGTATTGAAGAAGAGAAATAACTAGAAGATAGTACAGTATTTATTTGAACAGTGAAGGTAGACGTACCTAAATATCTGTATATTAAATATATTACCATCCAAGTGTACTGTTGGAAACATTTGTCTTACAAGTTTGTCTAGGTTGACCCCAGTTTCCTTCAAAGATAACTAGAATAATAGCTGCTTAAAGTGTTGTTTCCGTGTTTAAGTGGCGGTCCTTGAACGTCCACTGCATTCTGTTGTTCACAAATCCCGTTTCTTCAAATTTTATATCTTGAACACTATTATGTCTACTCTGTGGATGATGCTCGTTGAACACACCTGTAATTCCACCCCTGAGGCTTATATTGTATTCCCTTAGGAAATTAATAAGAAATTCTCGTTCACATCGTTTCTACCTCTCAAAACCGAAATTGTGTTTGGTCCAGCGATCTCTTGTATACAGATTATCGCATTTTTACAATACTTTTCCTTTGCCACCATATTTCTGCCTCAGTAAAAGTAAATTTCTAAGGACTTGCCATATGAATCTAGAATGATTGCAAAAAAAACTGATTTTATTTCTTATTGTACAATTCTTTCGTTGTTATTATTTTTATTGTTGTTATTGTTTATTGTTTGTTACAAGAACGGTGTAAAATGGCGTTTGCTGTATCCGTGCTAACTTCTAAACAATAAATGAATATGACAGTATAATCTTCAGACGTCGAATTATCCTGGTAATAAAATCACAATTCTTCATCACAAACTCGATCCAATTTTAAAGTGCAGTAATGAATTTCCTGGAACGACAGAATAAAACATAATTACTTTCCCTCAATTCCAACGTGTAAGATCCTTATCTCCTGAGCACGTGAATGTAGATAGAGAATAACTTTATTTTCTGGAAACGAACGAGCCTAAACGATATGTCACATGATCCACTTTACATTTAAATTGTTAATCAAAATTCAAAATGGCGGCTTTCAAAATGGCAGTCGAACTGTCCATATCTTTCATCATATAGAGCATTACCCATATTACATATATGGAATATTTGGTTTTACCTCTTCTACACTTGACTTTCACGTGTTTTTCAGACTTTACCTTTATTCTTTACTATAGCTTTCATAGGAGTGAGAAGGGTCTAAAATTTCGAGTCTTATCAAACGGCAGAGAGTGGCAGACTTTATTCCATCCTTTTCTGGTATAGAAACCGCTGGAAACGTTTGTATTACAATTCTTCTAGGTTGACCTTTATTTTGAATCGGCTGTATATGAAATCGGATATTCTGTGCTATTGGACCTTCATTTCGTAGTATTTAGTTGTGGCAAGTTAGGTTCAATTTCACATAGGTGAGTCCAGCTATCACAAAATAAGATTTGTGATTACCTCTTTACCAAGCGAAAATTTGTAAATACATTTTTTTAATATTGCGGATAGCTGTTTAATGATAATATATATCACCTGGAAGTTTGGTACTTAATGTTCAACATTTGAAAGAGATGGTCAAACCACTATCGTATGGTAGTAATTCTGTTAATTTCAAATATCTACAAACATAATTCATGAGATGATTTTCTGTTATTGGAATGAAAACTGTTTAACTTCATGAGAATTTGGATATAATTATATGCGTTCTGCCCTACAAGTACCAAGAATGAATTAAAAACTTACCCTTTGTTGAACATACATGCAATCGCAGGCTATTTCTTTCACAATATGCTCCTTGTGATTGGATACAAAGATTCCAATGTTGCTGTCACTCTTCATAGCAGTGTAGGAAGCATTCTGTTGAGATGTTATTTATTAACATCCTCACAGCTGCCTGGACGTTTACAACTGTCACAAAATTATGTTTTCGAAGTAATATTTAATCTAGGGGAATAAAAATATATCGTCGAGGCGACTGGGGAGTCTATCGCTCTGAACTCTTTCTTTTGGTTGTAGGATTACACTCAAAGGCTGAGGCTTCATATACGATGATCATTTGATGAAGAAATTCGGAGAACTTTATCCTGTAACGCTCACCAAACTCCTCAGCTCCACGTAGCGACAAGACACACAAACTACCTCGCACTTTGCTAACGATATGACCTTAAAATCGGACATACTCAACTAACAAAGATAAAAAAATACATGGGCTTTCCCTTCATCTACCTCAAACTCTACTTGACTCTCTTGACCTTTGTGCGCTGCTCAAACTCATCATTCGCATTACTTTACTTTCTACTGTAAGAATGACTGTTATTACTTACACAAGTATTTTACTTCTGTAGATCGGTCGCATAATACAGAACAATAAGAAAAAACAACGTATAAAAGAGGTGTATTTAATATTAAAATATTGTTTACAATAACATGTTGAGCTATAAAACGTAAAAAGATGATTAAAGAAATATAATGTGCACAATTATCTAACCAACAATAAATTACTATAAATTTAGGGTTTGGTAGCAGTAGTAACTAACCAAATGTTAATTTAGACACAGCACCTTTCACTACGTGATGAAGAACAAAAAGTTTAATTCGCGACATCAACCGATAAATGACTCTATCATATGCCACAAGGCTCGCCGATGCTGGTGGTAAACACTAGTGATGGTGTACAGTACAATATGTACCTTCGAAACTCCGGAAACGGGTCGTAGAACAGACCTGACTGAGTGCCGAAAAGGGATAATTGATTTTCGTCGTAGTAAAATACATTGACTAACTGCAAGCAGAGAAAAGCGTATTGTGATACGTATCTAGCAGCAAAGGCGGACATCCCAGTCAACTGGTAGCCATCACCAGAATTGTGATGGAAAGAATGTACTGAATGATAAGACCGTGTGTCACGCATTTTGACAGAAACCGCTTGTCAAACAGGCACGAGTTACTGTAGAAAGTTCATACAGGCCTCTTGCAGTCTAGTTGTGAACGAACGTTGACGGAAACTGATATCTGAAGCATTCTACCTTGAAAGCGGCCTTTGCTTATAGCTACACAACAAGCAACTTCGTTACAGTGGACACTGAGACACCAACAATGTACCGTGAATGACTAGAATTGATATCTTCTCAGATCAGCCTGCTTCTTGTACATATACGAATGCTGCTAAATAACGTGTACATCGTAGGCTGCATGAAGCCTTCAATGAGAACTGTGTGTAAGGGGGTTATTGAACAAGGAGGCACGATATGTTCTGGAAATGTTTTGATTACACGGATATGCGTCCATTGGTTGATGTAACTAAATATTTAGAAAGAAAAGCTAAACTGAGTTACTGTACGAACAGATGTTGCCTTTTTTGGGTTTAATATCAAAGTTAAACATGTCTTGGTTAATCCAGCGTACTAGGACGACATTCGTTCTTCCACAAGACTGAAACTGTGGATCATTAGTGTGATGAACATTTGGAACCTACGTGGATCTCGACTGGCCAACAGAATGTCCAGATTTAAACCCAATGGAATCATTACTGGCGTCTTGTATGTAACAACGAGTAAAACGCCGCAACATCGTCTGCGAAATCTGGTCGAACGACGGGACTACCTGCTAAACGAATAGAGACGTCAATACAGGATACGTCTTGGCAATGCAGGATATATCTTGAGCCCTAGTGAAGTTCCTACCAGACCAAACTAATTATATTTCTTTATGGATAGTTACCATCACCACCAGAAAAAAAGAAACTGTCCTAAGATGTACTCCAAATTATAAGACACGTTGTTTGGGCGATTAATGGATCAAATTTTATACATAATGTAACAAAGTACGACGACATACATAAAAATGAATAATTGATCTAAGCTTTTGATTTACAGATAATGTTCTGTCAAATATTGAGCTGTGACTAAAGTATGTGATTTAGCTATGACTTATGCTTTAGCTAAATCAAATGTATAACTGTTTTATATTGTTATTTATTATTAGAGTTTATTAATTTTAAGTGAACTAGTGCTGACAATGTTAATAAGTTGTTTAATATGCAATTTCATGTGTTGTGGTTTGCATACTCTTTGGATGCTTCCAGAGGTGCTCAATAGATGTCGTCACAATTCTATCGTGAATTTTGAATATGTAACGCGCTTTAATGCTTTTGTGAGAAGAAAATTGATAGTTAAATAAAAGTACAGCAATATTTAATGGATGACTACGATATTACAAATAATTCAGTATAAATTGTTTTAATCTATATGGACCCCAGTGAGAAGTTATCATATCAGTCGCCATCTTACATTCAAAATGGAAGCTTCAAAACCATTTTACACACTGTTCGAGCTACGGGAATGACATTTAGTATGAAGGTCAGAAGTAGGTCAGGATAATATAAGAAAACGGGTACGGTTTGGACTCTTAGGTATTTTATATAAGGAGGAGAACATTTGGAAAAGTATTAACGTAACATAATTACGCGTCCAAAACATTTTTTTTTTTTTTACAAAAATCAAGGGGTCAATCTGTTGGTTCTAATTTCTGCATACAACTCAAAGTTTTCAAGCAGAAATCGAAGAGATACTTCAACTGAGACGTTAAGTGAAAACCCGAACACGCTATGTGAAGTGGTTATCGATATACGCCTGCATAACTATTGCGACCCCACGAAAAATGAAATTATGGGGTTTCGGTACAAGGAATAAAAAGCTACTTAAAAATCTTAATATAATGAAATATACCATTGCCTACGGTACTTTTGGCGGGTACCTATGTCGGGTTCAGGGGTACTGTGGGTACTCACAATATAGGCAATCGAAGTTCACATGATTCGTTTATAAGCAAAATGCACAGTACATACAACGTTACATTAACTGAAAATTCGAAGTAGATAAGTTAAACAGTTATCAAGATATGACGCGGTAACCATTTGATCCCACGAAAAGACTTATAGGGTAAAGACGATAAGTTACTTTAAAAGAAATCGTTAGTGTAATCAAATAGTTTTAAACTATCATTCACAGTGAACTCTAAAGTAACATGTATGGGGTTTTGGGGGACCAAGGGGGTACTTACTATTCTTATTCCTATATATAAATCTAATTTGTCAAGCAGAGAACAAAAGAGAGACTTCATCTGAGACGTTCAGTGAAACCCCGAACACGATGTATCAAATTGTTATCGAGATAAACCTGAATAACAATTGCAACCCCACGATAACTGAGTTTGTGGGGTTTTGGTACAAACAGTAAGGAATACAAAATCTGCTTACAAATCTCACTATACTAAAATAAAACATTACTCACAGTTGTTTCAGAGGGTACCTACGTGGGGTTCGGGGATTGTGGGGTATCCACAGTATCGTCTATGGAGGTTCATTCGACTCGTTAGTAGAACAAATGTACAGTACCATACAAAATTACATTAAGTGAAACTTTTAAGTAGATATGTTAAACAGTTACCGAGATATGCTGTTCTAATAGATTTTACTCCATGGTAACAGGGCATGGGGTACGGTAAGAAAACGATGAGCCATTCTAAAACTAATCATAAGTTTCATCACATTGTATTAAACTATCATTCCTAGAAGACTCAAGGGTATAGCTGTGAGGTTCTGATTTATCATCATGTAACGTCCCCAAACAATGATCCCAAAAGAGGATCACACAGGAAAATAGAATCGCCAGGAACCTAGAGTACCCACGCAATGCATCTAACCTAACCTCTAGCTCCAAACATTTTCTACGCCCCAGACGAGTGGCGCAGAAATGTTTTTCAAATTTAAGGATATCTGGGAAAGGGGATTCCAGATCCTTGTGATCGCTGTAAAAAAATTAGATCGAGGGAGAAAATACCGGTAAGGCGACACCTCCAATCGTTTAATTAGATCGTCAGTTCATACTCCGAAGTACTAGCTGGTTCAGATTAGCGACAGATTAAGAAAGAAAACGCCAATCTTTACTTGGGAAATAATCTCAAACGATGATACGCATAACGACTCATATGTGACTCATACTATGTCTTTACTCACTTCAAAGTCTACAGGGTGGCAAAAGACTATGTCTTACCTTTACCTTAGTAGGGCCCACACCTGTAGTCTGGAATAGCAATTCCTGAAATAAAGACGAACGAACACAAACGAATGACGGTCGCAACTCAATCCAAACGTAGTGTCATAACGCGCAAATGCAAATAATATATATTCACACAAATCACATGCTGGAGTCACTTCATATGTCAACGCAGAAATAACCAGAAATTCAATATATAGTTCCTTTCCCAAGTTATCACTTCTCAGCTGGCGAAAGAATCCTACCACTGGCCTACGGATTTATGAACCGATCTAATCTAATTAAAACGTATCACTCAAAACGATAGGTTTACCGAAACACAGAAATAATTAGTATCAATTGCTGTCAACTTCACGTAATGATTAGTAGCTAAATTCCAATGAATATCAGGTCAAACATTAAATAACTCACTGCACATTATAAATATCACTAAACACTGTATGAGGATTATCAACTAATGCATTAGATCGTACCTGGTTAACTGAGAGGTTTCTATACTACGTTCACTGAACATAAACACAAGATTGTTCGAAAAAATATAAAATTTCAGAATTTCAATTCATTGCTTTGAATTTACATATTGCACGTTTTTGGATATGATAATTTCATAATAATCTGAACAGAATTACTGTTGAAGGAACAAACAAATTTGAATCGCTGGTATACATTGAATTAATTAAGCAGAACTGAAAGTTGGGTAGTCACATACAAATGTCCATAATTTCTATAATAATTAATAAATTTTGTTGATATTTTCACAAATTATTACCGAAACATTGTTATATAATTTAGACAAGTTTTATCACTGCATTGCTTACACGAAAGAAGTTTTGTCCAAAATAAATCGTATAGAAAGAATCACTTTAACGCTATTAATTGTGTGACGTTATTACAGATGATTATTACCTTATACAAAAGACGTTCTGAATAAATTTTGATTGCAAAATATTATAATAAAATATGCCTTTTTCACCGGAGAATAGTGGCTGGAGTTGAAACCAAAATTATCGAACCATTTCGAATAATATAAAATTTATTGTTAACATCGAAACGGTACGCAAAGATAGTCGAACAGACATGTTGCTAATTTGATCAAGTAAGGAAAATATGCGGTAGCTGTCAAACATGGCTAACCGGGAATTTCGAATGGATTTGGAAAACTGGAGACGAGAAATTGGCATATAATTATTAAAATCTAACGAACCGATACTTGTAAGAATTCGGTTAATAGCGGCCCCATACTGAAATTTAGAACATATTGTACATTTTGATAAATAATCTCAAAATAAAATAATAAAATTATACTGAAGTGAAAATTCCGAAACAATGTCGCTGAAAAAGTCCTGTTAGCACTTGTATCGGCTTTAATTCTTCTTGACTAAGATTTAATATAATTTTTCGGAACGGACGATATCAATCAAAATATTATCAGTATATACACTAAATTTGGAGTTTATATCTACCTCTCGTAGCCCATACGTCCATTCGTCTCGTCATTAAAATTGAAACTAAACTAACATGGCGTGGGAGAGCAGTTCTCCCAGAAAACGGAGAAGAAGGCTGATTCACACCAATCAGTAAAAAACAAGTCACGAAGCATTGACTAGGGTCCAATCAAAAACAAGCGTTAGATCCGAGTCATTGCTGCGTGACTAACGAAAACCTGGATGGATAACGATAAAAGTCCAAAGAAAAATCAAAACGAAACACGCTCAAAGAGACTAAGACTAAAACCAACCAAAGAGGATGAGCTAAGGAGAACACACAGAAAGGAAACAAAACGGAGACTAAGAAAATAAAAGAGGAGAAAATAAATATAAAAATGGAACAGAAACTAGGCTGTTACATTCAGGCTATGTTTTATATTGTGTTTGGAAAACTTACTGGTATACTTTGAATTATGCAGACCGGGATAAATTATAGGATGAGAAAAAGTAGGAGTCAGAACCTTACTTAAGGTACCATCCCGGCATTCGCCTGATGAAATTTAGGAAATCCCCTTTTAGCCGCGGGATTTGGAAATGCCTATCTACTCATTGCCACTCCAAAATTTAAGTCGTTACTTTCTGTACTACAAAGGTTGGGTAAGTTTTTCATCGAAGCAGCTAGTACTCTCAGTTCCAAATCAATAATAGATGCTGCAGACCACAAATAATTCCGCGTTTTATTCTTTGTGGGAAAAATTAACTTTATTCATAAAATTCAAAATAATAGGAAAAAATTAGGTTTTAGTATATTTTTAAATTTTTCTTGTAATTTGTTCGGGGAAATGGAAATAAAACCGCCGCCATGTTTCAGTAAAGATGAACAGAGTAGCAACAACGAAGGCTGATGAAATATATTGCAATCCATGACGTCAATCGAGATGTTATTCACCTTTGAGCAAATTAACCATGTTTCTTATGGTGAGAACGTCACCTTTCGTCCTACTTAAAGTTCAGAGTAGAGTCATGTCAGACAAACACCACACACACACACATTTACTGTATGTACAATTTGCTATATAAAGCCAATCAGTATTCTACCAAAACCTCCAGTATCTCCAGATCCATAGAGGGGCTTCAGTGCATCAGTACAATAGAAGAAGTCTCCAGCCAAAGCTTCAACCTAAGAAGGAAGATAGTTTTTTTCTGAACACTTTCATCATCTGGCTGTGACGGAATCAAAGGCTGTTGAGTTTCATCGAACATCTAACTTCAACTAAATTTCAGGTATGAATAGAGGATCTGCTTTATATTGCGAATTCTAGCATCTGGCATAATTTAGACTTTCTTAAGTGTCACCTCCCGAATAATATTTGCTAAAAGTTAAATAACTCCGGTAAAACCCTTTTATTCTGTCGATCATTAAGAAACGTGGTGTGTTAAAATGTAATCATGTTACGTTCAATTAACACGGTAACAAACCCCTTTTGTATCCAAGTATTTCTCATGTTTAGCAGAGTTTCGTTGCATTAAAATCCCAAATTTAGCCTCTACCATCTGACATTCAAAGTTAACGCCCATAATGAACTCTCAGAATTCACCACATCGTAATTCTCATCGATAATTTCACACTAAGCAATCTTCGAAGAACGATATTATGTAAAAACCTCTCGCAAATATGGATTTTCGCTCTCCCACTTTAGAACATTTTCCCAAAACAATCATGAAGAACGAAAGCACATCTTCGGTCGTTCACAGTATATAACTTGTATATATTAAACATCGAAAATCAAGTCGCTGCTGATCCAAGCCAATTTTGGAATTTCGCGAAAAGCAAATCAAGACATCTTCCTACCAGTCCGGTTTCATTTAATGGCAAGCTAAACGGTGATAATGAGAATATATCTAACACTTTTGCTTCCTATTTTCGGTTCATATACAGAGAAAGTTACACTGAATTCAAAACAATGGAAATGGGAGATTGTATGTATTCAAGTAATAGACTTGACAATCTGTCGATTTCTCAGACATATATGAAAAAGGTAGAAGTGGCAATAAAGAAGTTAAAACCTAAAAAGGTAACTGGTCCAGATGGCGTGCCCCCTTATGTAGTGAAAGGATGTGCGGAACTATTGAAATATCCGTTATACATAATATTCAATCTTTCATTACGCACATGCAAATTTCCACAACAGTGGAAAGAGGCTTTAGTATACCCAATACCGAAATCCAGTAATTCAAACGAAATTGAAAATCATACACCAATAACTATTCTTTCGGCCTTCGCTAAAGTTTTTGAAAATTGTCTATATCACCGTATCATAACTCACGTTAGACCAGAAATATCAAACTCACAGCATGGATTTATGCAGAACAAATCAACGTCTACAAATTTAGTAATAATCACGGATTTTATAGCTAAAACATTAGATAATGGCGGTCAGGTTGATGTTATATATACTGATTTTGCCAAAGCATTTGACGCAGTAGACCATTGCATATTACTTACCAAACTTAAGCACTTCAATTTTACGAAAAACCCAGTCAAACTTCTTCCATCTTACTTACAACACCGTGTACAATCTGTTCTTTACAAAGAATTTGTATCAAAGAAATTTGAAATGACATCAGGAATACCTCAGGGCTCAAATTTAGGCCCGTTACTATTTTTATTATTCATAAATGACCTCCCTGATTGTATAATAAACTCTGAGAAACTTTTATATGCAGATGATCTTAAAATATTTTCTAAAGTTGAATCAATTAAAGATTGTTATCAATTACAAGTAGATTTAGATAGTATAAATAGGTGGTGTCACAGAAATAAACTAGACCTGAATATCAAAAAATGAACTTCGATGACATTTACTAGACGACAAAAATTTATTCAGTTTCCTTACTCAATCAATAACACAGTTCTACCAAGATCAGAAATAATGAAAGATCTTGGGGTTGTCTTTGACTCTAAACTAACGTTTAATTGTCATGTAAACAATATAAGTGCAGAATCATTCAGAATTCTAGAATTTATTTATAGAACAGCAAAGGACTTCAGAATGACAACCAAAAGTTATATTATTCATTGGTTCGACCGAAACTTGAATATGCATCCATCATCTGGAATCCCACCACTCAAATTAATTGTCAGAAAATAGAAAAGATTAAATCTAAATTCCTCAGACTCCTAACGTACAAAACAACTAGTTTTTAACCTAAATTTGAGCATTATGTAAACCTAATTCAGAATTTTGAACTCCTTACGCTGGAGAACAGGATTATCATGATTGACTCACTCTTTCTTTATAAATTAATTCATAACTGTGTAGATAGTATAGACTTACTCTCTGAAATCCAATTTCGGATACCGGATACTAGAACCCGAATGGATAACAAATTCCTTTTCCACTATAGGAAAGCGCAAACTGAGATTCTGAAAAAGTCACCCATTTGGAGAATGTGCTTTTCGTACAATACATTATGTGGAATGAAAAACGAGGTAGACATATGTGATCAAAGCCAAAGAAGTTTTCAGAATAATTTAATAAAATTATTTTAAAGCAAGCAAAATTACTATACTAAGTTCTAGTTTATAAACATGGGATGACAAAAAAAAACTTACGACGGGCACATACAAACCTAAAAGGGAATTATAAAACATTTAATTATATTTGTATTATCAGTCTTATCTTATTCTTATATCTATATTTGTATATTTACTTTGTGTTTTTACATTGTATAGTATTAACTTACATATATTACATATGCATTACTACTGCACTTGAATTAGCTATGTTAATTTTAAATTGTGATGTATTTCACTTGTGTTTAGTATATATTGTGTTTATATTTTGTTGATAATATTGTGAGTAGGGACTGATTATATGTTACTAAGCATTCCTGGTAATGGAAAAAAACCTAAATTGTAATTTACTTTTCACAGAATACCATAACTGGGCATACGCCCGCTGTATTCTTCCTAAATAAATAAATAAATCTTGATTTATATGTTGAATATTAGGCTAGCTTGATACCAGCAGTGCAAGAAATTGGGACAGGTATCTATCGACAGATCAGGCACATAAAGATAATCCCATTTTTATTTCGTGGCAAGAGAACAAAACTAAGTATCCGATTTTGGCAAAACTGGCCAGATATTTTTGGGAACCCCTTGGAACGTTTCTTACCACAGAACTACTTTCCGCGCGATGTTCACTCACAAACTACAAACATAGAAACATAATTCACCCTGACCCAGCAAGATGTATTCTGTGTGTAAATACTTGGGTAATTTCACTTGGGTATATTTTTGAAAGAAATCTATATTTCACCTTTTATACTATTTGTAATTGTACAGTAGTCTATAATTAAGGACAAAAGGAAGTATATGCCTAAGGCATTATTCCTATTCCTAAAGAAATACTAAATAGTATTTTCTATTTTTCATGAAACACTACAGTATCCACAACGAATGCAGGCAATTGACGAATCAATTTAGAACATTAAAGAAAAGATGATAGAAACACACGTTGTTAACCGTGGCTAAACTCCCAAATTATTTACTGTTTAAATCCTTCAAATCTAAATAATTCCATAGGCAACTCTGCAGTCACAAAAAGCGGTGAAGTACATCCCGTGTTTTCTTTGCTACTGCAGAGCCATCTGCGACTTAACGTTACGAAGCAGTAAATACTTAGAGAGATTGTGCTGCATATTCTGTTCATTTATCCATCTGACAAAGTTGCATAATCGCTATTGTGGATACCCCAGACCCAAAGCCCACATCGGTGCCTGCTGAAACCACTGTGAGCACTGCTTTATATTATTATGTTGAGATTTGTAAGAAGTTTTTGGATTCCTTCCTCTTTTGAACCTAAACTCCACAAGCTCATTTTTCGTGTGGTCCCCAATAGTTATTCAGGCGTATCTAAAAAAATATGTTTGGGACGCGTAATTATGCTAGGTTATTACTTTTCCAAATTTTCTTCTCCTTGTATAAAATACCCAGGAACCCAAATTCTATCATAACCTAGAAGAATTAAGTGAAATTACACTATTAAATTATCCATACTCTGAAATTGTTAATATACCTAAAGCATAGGAAAAGAAATTACAGATTTGATACTGAGTTGATATTTTGGTAATGTTCTTTGTTCTCAAAATTGAAATAAACATTTTTTTAATGACAAAAATGATAATATCTCAAAGTTAATAAGTTGGTGTCATAAATATTGATACATTTCATTCTTGTAATGTTTACACATGTATTAAAAGTGCAATGACAAAAATGATACCATTTTTAAGAGTACAATATTGATAGACTTTATCACAGATGTTACGCGTTTCTGGCTTTACGCGGGAACAAAATTTGTCATTAGTTAGATGAGTATGTCATGTTAAACTCTGAAGTCTGTTTGAAGTTGTCTTTCTATGTATGATTCTGCTTTATTCAATTACTTTTAGCAAAATGTCACTAAAGAGACTAAATACACAGGATGTTTCCAAAACACATGTTTAGTGGACATGCCAGAGTATACAACATAATCTATATAAATAATTTTGTCTTTATAAACATAGATATTTAAAGAATCAGCCTGAGGTGTGTATGACTGCAATTATAGTCAAACCCCTCAAGCAAGGAGATGCCACGGGATGAGCCTGAAATGTCTTGAATAAGGAATGTTATGACATTTTCTAACTACTTGTGCACAATGTAATATATAAAATGCTGTGTGATTTTTAAGCTTTTCTCTCTCTCTCAAAGCTGCGCAAAACAGACGCAATTCAGTTTGATGTTTTGCCTCACCTTTGTGGAACGGCTCCGATTTGATACCTTTAATACCATATGTTAGAATTCATAATATTAACTAGAATTCAGAACTAGAGCATAAAACATCGGCGATTATGTGAAACGTCACAAGAAACATAGTTACGTAAATATGTCCCAGAAATCGTTTTGTATAATCTCTTTGTGTAAATAACGAAAGTAATATTTTATCGCCTATAGACGTCGTTGAGAGGACAATATTAGAAGAGATCTTCGAAAAATAGGTGTTCGTGATGGAAACTAGCTTGATATTGCCCAGTATAGAATCCAATGGCGAACGTTTGTTACTGCTGCGATGAACTTGCGAGTTCCATAAGCCACATAGTTAGTTAGGTAGTTAATAGCCCATGGTACTCTCATAGATGACTAACCCGCGCTGATCCTACCCGTGGAGTGGCAAGTGGTTGTTTCGTAAGATGGTGTCACTATTTCAAGTAGGATTAGGAAGCTGAATGAGTGTTTCCTGTTTAGACCACCACTACTCACTAATAAATTAGAGTCAGGTAAAACGACATTTCTAACTACACATGCGTGTACCCAGTAATTGTTATTGTATTTTTTTTTTCGAAAACCCTTACAGAACTCTCTTTTCGGTGTTCAAATGATATGTTCAATATTTAGATCTTTCAATGTTGTATTTCAAATTCCAGAATTTTAAGTCTTCATGATGAAACTGGGCAAACTTCTTTAACTATCTACAAAATTTATGATATAGCTGGAGGCTAGTGTTAACTAGTACAAGAAAAATAATTTTATAATAAAATTCCAGTGCTTTTTGATACGTGCAGTCGTTCACTGAGCAAGCATCCTGTCAGATATAAACATCCAATCTGAAGGTTTGTTACCTGTAGTAGCAAGTGAGATATAGTTGTGATTGTTTTTGTCAAATTTCGATCACAAAGTAATTTTCTACTTACTTTTCTCTCTAACTATGCCTAAATGTTACTCCTAACTGAATAAGCACTTCATTAACATCAATCATATATGGCAATGAAGCAGACAAAATCACTAACACTTTTGCAGAAAAAGTAGCTTGAGTACCACACATACAAAAACTGTTGATTTAACAAGGATAACAACATTGAATGCCCGCTTTTTCAATTGTTTATTCAACAATTGCTCGCTATTTAAACATTTAATCGTTAATATAGCTCTGAACACAACGTTTATTCAACGATTAGATGTAATTTAAAAGTTTAATCGTTGAATACGGCTTGAATTCATCGTTTAAGAGGCGGACATTCAATGGTGTTATCAACGTACGTGCTACTGACCTGACCCGGGAACTGGTTGATTCTGAGAATGCCCAAAACTTACGCGGTCAGGCATTATTAGGCGATATGATCACCGAGGGCAGGAACAGACGCTTCACAATGACGTTACAGACTGTTAATAAGAAGTTAATTAACTTCATTGGTATCTGGATCCATTGTTAGAGGTGAGAATTTTCTGGATCGTGCAGGCTTTATCAAATGGGAGTAAGACCAGCCAATAATTGGTCCAGAGCATTACTCATATACTTGCAAGGATTTAGGTCAGCAGATCTTGCTGGCCACAGAAGTCTTCGAATATTCTACTCATCTAAGCACTGGTCTACTGCAGGTACTCTGTGCAATCGAGCATTATATCAGTGGCTGCTCGTGGTCTGGAAATTATGGGGTGTTAAAAATTTTACTGTGTTATTATGAGGTTTATAAAAACGTTCCACAAATACCTTGGAACTACAGTGTCCTCTCAAATTTTATCAAGTTGATCTCACAGTTTAGGCTTCCGCTTACTGCACAAACGTTTATTTATTACAATCATTACACCAGCTGCACGTCTTAGGTGATCACCTTTAATTACACCGAGTATCTATATTATGTAACTACGACACAATTGTACTCCTTTAACTCAGTAATCATATATGCACACATAATCAAAAACTTTGTTTTTAATCGACTGTAGAGTCTGACCTCAGATAGAAAGTTGAGTTTCATTCTTTGCAGAAGAGCCTGGACTTATTTTTACGTCACCGCATAGCAAGTACACGAGATAGAGAAAGGGTTTCTTTCTTTTGAATGAGGCCTATTTTCTGATAGGGTAAGGAAAGCATATTTTGTGATAATTCTTACGAGACCTGTCACCGAAAAGTCCGTTCCCTTTCGAAGCTACCACGAGGGGTCTGCGTATTAGCACTTAAAGCTATTTTTTTTTCGTTCTACTTTCTGTGACATGTCTTGCTCTCTGTAATCAAGATCAGTTATTGGCACACATCCAGGAGAAACTTTGTGCTGTAATTTACGGGTACGTTAATATTAAGTGAAATCCATGAGAAGCGCGTTAAGTTTTATTTTCTGTATGCCATTCTGTGCACAAGGATCCGTAATATGTTTTCAAAGGCAGAAATGTTTAAGACTTCATCGAGGTTTTAACACAGACCTTATGGTGTTTCAGTCAATTTTAAGCCTTTGAACCTTATCTAAAACAGTGAAAAACAGATGAATTTTCTTCAGGACTGTCAGAAGTGAATGTCACTTTTGCAGACAAGCATGATGATACCTGGATATGTACGAAATGTAGATTTTGGTATTCACAAAATGTCATAAGCACGACAAGTACAAGCTGAATTCAGCGCAGCTTTTTCACGGAACCATTTCATGAAAATTGTCACTTAAAGGACATTGACTAGACTATAACCATGTTCACGTGTGAAGACTCTTGTGAAAAACCGTCTAGTGAAACAGAGTGATACATTTGTTCCATGTACATTTGGCTAGAGAAAATTCTGGTTAATAATTAATGTCAACAAATAACCTACCCAATATCACCAAATAACCTACCACTATCACCAAATAACATTTATCTTTAGTAGGGTTACCATAATATTTGCATATTGAATACGGACGAATTAGTTTAAAGCTAATTTATTTAAATAGAATGGAATGCCGAACAATTACTTGGGTCATCTACATGAAATACACACTTAATACAAGGTACTCAAAAAGTTCTTGCCGTCTCATGGGAAGACATGATCACTGATAAGAAAACAAGTGGCACATGTGCTGGAAAATGAATTGAGGTGGGAGTGAGAACACTGACCGTGGACAAGACAGGTACTGCGCACTCACAGCAGCCATAACTCGAATAGCGGCGAAGGCAAGTGGAGGTGTCGAAGCAACTCGTTCTGGGTTGTCTGCTTGATAACTAATGTTGTACACAGCCTATTTAAGTCGTCGAATACATCAAGCCTTGGCGAAGAGTGCTGAGAATGAACGCACCACCCGGCATTGGTTTTAGACATTCAGATCGGGAGATTTGTCTTTGCGTGAAGAACACCGCAGTGGGCGCCTACAGGGTCTGAAAGCTGCCATAGACAAGGCAGCAACCAAACGTGTGTTGAGCTTGGCGATCCCTTCCAAGGCTTCCAATAAAACAGTCAGACTTCACCTGCACCGCATAGGGAAGACGTACAAGTTGAGCAAGTGAGTACTCCATACACTGTCGGAAGCCAACAAGGGCCAACAAGTGACAGCCTGTTGTGTGACGATAAAAAAAAGTTAAGAACGTTTTTGGTTACCTCTTAATCATAGGTGATTGTTTACGTTTGTGTCTTCTCTGTTGCCAAAGTTAGAGGATCTTCTGGTCATTAAGTCTGAATACATTTTCGTTTCAAAAATAGGCCTATTGTTAAGCGATAACAAAGGCTGTAAGAAATACTAGGCGATACTACAGTCTAGTGGTGTAGGAACAATTTGCAGATATATACAACGCCATTATAAATGGTGTGATATGTATTTGTGGAAATATGTGGGTTTAAAATAATTAAAAGTCAACAACTGACCAAGTGAAAAGTACGGATATTTAGTTAAGTTTTGCAAAGTACGGTACGGACACGGACAGAGCTTTTAAAATAGGACTTTACGGTACAAAATATGGACTTATGGTAACTCTACCTTTAGTGTTGACTTCACTTCTTTTTCATTTACTGTGTGTTTGTTGTATCCTAGAATATTAGTTAAAAAGATTGCCCAGACGGATGGTCCATAATTATATTATAAATATAATTAAAAATCCCTAACTCACCGAATAATCAACGGATTTCAGTAAATAATGTGGTCAGAGCTCTGAAATGTTCCATACGCTCTTCTACCACCATTTAAAGTTCCACTCAGAATGGAGTTTAGGAAATGCATTCCTCTTTGCCAGTGTTAACAGCTTTTACAAAATACACTTCTTCCCAATACTTCTACATCATTTATCTATCCACACCAGGTTTTGCATGAATACTCTTCCGCTCCTTTAGAAAAAGACTGAGGTGATAAGTACCCGCAAATTTTACAGTTGTCAGTGTTGCCAACCTATATTTAAATTTAGTTTTGACACTATATTATATCCCTCTCAAACACAATCCAGTATATCCCTACGAAACTTGACACGAGCTAGTGTTCCGAATCACCGGAGCATTCAGTATTGCCTATCTATTAAAAAATATAAAAATATGTATCCCATTGGCTCATTAGGTACTGGGAGAAGTCAAAGTAGCATTCCGGGTACCGCAGAGGAAACAGCTGTCACTGTTTCTTATCCCCTTCCAAAAAAACATTCAGTATTTCAAGTTGCTTCCATATCGTTGTTCTTATCCGCACGAACTTAGATATATGTACAGGCCATACATATGCTAGATGCACTGGAGATATCAGTGCCATGATCCAATTTTTGAAACGGTCCAACTGTTAGAGTTGTCAACATATTTTATTGACCACGCACCAACTAGCGGTTATGTCAGCAAGTATTTAAAATAGTTTAATAAAAATTATAATTTTAATTTTCCTAATAAAAAATCCTCTAATATAAAAATATCACCAAATTACCTTACCTTACCCTACATCCGTTATGCTAGTCCTATCTTACATTCTCGTTCCGAGAAGATGCACATTATTTACCCTAATAAAATATCAGTTACAGTATTCCTGCTTTTACAGGACTTTTTCTGAAAAAAAAAACAACAAAGTATGTAAATAGGCAATGTATTGCTTTCAGTAGGTGTGATATGCTTGATTTATTTAAGAAAAGTTTCGAAACAAGTTGTCCTAGGGCTGAGAAGACTGTTCTTTCACGACTTTTCGCTACTTTTCATCCACGCTTCTGTTTAAAGTGTAGAAGCTGTATTGCTTCAATGATATTGTACAGATTTGTCACATCACGAACTGTACTGAATACAACGCATTTTTTCCTCTTTTAAATTATACAAAATATTTTTTTTCTCTTTTCTACATCAGAAGATGTTTTCAAGAAGATACGAATATGTCATGTAACAAAATGATGGAACTGGTGTTGAGAGTTAAAAAGAAAATGATAAGCCATTGAATACTTGCAAGGAAAAATAGTCCAAGCTACAAAGTCATGTTTTACAAAAAAAAATAAGGGTAAATAAAGATTTGGAGTAAATAACGCACTCAGTACCATTTTCCGTGAAAATTACGTTTTTACAGGAATAACAAACAATGTATGTCGTTAGATCTATAATATATATAGAGGGTATTTCAGAACGGAACACGGAGTTGGAAACTGAAAGTTTCCGGCTTCTTTTGATGAAATGTTCCACGTTTTCACGCTTAAGCTGGTATAACATTTACAGTTTGCAACTCTGCATTCCGTGTTTCATATGTTATTTACTACACCTAAAGGATACGAAACGCCTGATAAATAGATGCAGTACCATTTGAAAAAAAATAATTCTAGTACCAAGTTGGCAACACCGATAACATGGTGACAGCGAGTTTTCACTCCTGATATCCATGAAGTTGTTAGCAACAAATATCCACCAGCTAAATATTCATCCAATCCTCGTTTCTCAATTATTGAGAATTATTTGTCTTCCCATTGTTATTCGTCGACTTTGGGGTCGAAGTTGGAAATACTGTATCTACAAAACGAAACGGAATTTCACGCATGGTCACTGGAACATTTTTACTTATTTTGGTTCCAGAAATCACCTCCCGAAAGTAATGTACTTTGTTCTGAAAAACACTTTATAAGAATCAAAGTCCAAACACACTAATTAGCCCTTCTCTTCGGTAAGACGTGTTATTTTATATCTAAACTCGCTTTGCTTCAAAACTTCAGTAGTTTGGAAGGCTGCGCCCCTTTTATCTTAACCGTAATCACTCTGCGACTGCCACCATGGTGTCTATCTGCACCCTTCCACGTTGGAGATACGCTCCCAAAACGGAGGTTTGCCCCATGTATTGTAACCTACTCTTGGTCATACACCTTCATACAAAATTTCGATTTTCTAGTTTCAATGGTTTGGAAATTTGTTTTTTGGGAAGCCATTTTGAATACAAGTTGACGACTTTTCTTATATTGTCGTGAGCAACTTGTGATGGTACATCTTCATGTAAAATTTCATTTATCTAGCTCAAACGGTCAGGAAAATGAGTTTTTGAGCGTCCATCTTGAGTACAAGATGACAACTTTTTCAACATTTTGTAATATACAGTATTTCTAAACTACTAGCTGCCATGTACCTTTACACCAAGTTTGGTATATCTAGCTCAAACGGTGTGGAAAATGGATTTTTTACGTCCACCATTGTGGATCCAAGATTGCGTCTTTGGATAAATTTAGTAATATATCCGGAACCTGCTACTGACATTTCAAATTTTATTTTGCTAGTCCCAGCAGTTTAGGCTGTGTATTCTGTACAACAATGGGTTTGGCGGCCATTTTGGATCCAAGATGGCAACTTTTTCAAAATGTCGCACCTCTTCCTTTACCTACTGATGGTAATCACATTCACACCAAATTTGGTGTTTCTTGCTCAAGTAGTTTGGTCTGTGAATATTGGTTATCAGTGAGTGAGTGTGACCATGGGGCTATATATTATATGGACTCGCCTTGCTTCGCTGGTGAGGCTTCGCGTCCAACTTCAGTAGTTTTGTGGGGCTCCGCCCTCTTTACCTTAACCAGAATCTCTCTGCGGGAGTACACCGACATGTTTTCCATCTGCACCCTCCCACGGGGGGGGGGCTGCGCCCACAAAGGGGGAGGTTTGCCCGATTTATTGTAACCTACTCTTGGTCATAAAACTTCATACAAAATTTCGTTTCTCCAACTTCAGTGGTTTTTGGGCGGCCAGTTTGGATTCAAGTTGACGACTTTTTGAACGTTTTCTTATATGGTCGTGACCTACTACTGACGGTACACCTTCATGTAAAATTTCATTTATCTAGCCCAAACTGTGTGGAAAATGGGTTTTCGGGTGGCCATTTTGAAACCAAGATGGAGACTTTTCCAAAATGCTGTAATATTTTACTAAAATACTCGTCATAATAGACCTTTATCGCAAATTCTGTATGTCTAGCTTAAACGGTGTCGAAAATATATGGTTAAGCCCGCCATTTTGGATCCAAGATGGCGTCGTTCGATGCATTGTGCAGTATTTACGTACCCTAATAGTAATAATGTACCTTCATACCAAATTTAGTGTTTCTAGCTGCAGCCCTTAGGGCTGTGTATTTTATAATACAATTGTTTAGCGGCCATTTTGGATCAAAGATGGTGACTTTCTCAACATTTTGTAATATTTTTCTAAACTACTCGTGACGATTTACTTCATACCAAATTTCATATGTCTAGCTCAGTGTGGAAAATGCATTTTGAAGCTCCGCCATTTTGTATCCAAAGTAGGTGTCTTTGATCTTTCAATACATCTCGTAATATTTTCGTAATCTAGTGGTGAATGTACCTGCATAACAAATTCCATTTCTGTAGCTTTAGTCGTTTAGGCAGTGTATTCTATCCAACGAAGAGTTTGGCGGCGGTTTTGGATCCAAAATGGCGACTTTTTCAAAATGTGGAATTTTTCTCTTTCTCTACTCATAGTCCATGTACATCTTCATACCAAATTTGATGTTTCTAACACTAGTAGTTTGCCCTGTGAATTTAAATGGATGACTCAGTGAGTCAGTGAATCAGTGTCCATGGGACTATATAGTATATGAACTTGCTTTGCTTCGCTGGGTGCACTGCCCCCAGACCCCGTGAGGGAATGCGCCCTCAACTCCAGTTGATTTTGGGGGGCTTCGCCACTTTTATCTTAACCAGAATCTCTCTGCAGGACTACACCACCATGGTGTCAATCTGCACCCTTCGACCGAAGGGACAGCGCCCCCATAGTGGAAGTTTGACCAACTTATTGTAACCTATTCTTCATCATACAACTTCCTACAAAATTTCGTTTCCCTAGCGTCAATGGTTTGGAAATTCGGTTTTTGGGCGGCTATTTTGGATTCAAGTTGACGACTTTTTGAATGCTTTCTTATATTGTAGTGACCTACTTTCGATGGTACACCTTCATGTAAAATTTCATTTATCTAACTCAAACGGTGCGGAAAATGGGTTTTCGGGCGGCCATTTTGAATCCAAATGGAGAATTTTCCAAAATGTTGTAATATTTTTCCTAAACTACTCGTCATAATGCACCTTTATGCCAAATTTCGTATCTCTAGCTCAAACGGTGTCGAAAATGGATTGTTACGTGGTCTGCCATATTGGATCCAAAATGGCGTCTTTGGATGCATTGTGTAATATTTTAGTAATATACTAGTGATAATGTATCTTCATACCAAATTTCATTTCAGTAGCCCAGCGGTTTAGACTCTCTATTCTATACAAACTTGGATTCAAGATGGCGACTTTTTCAACATTTTTTCCTAAACTACTCTTGGTCATACATCTCGATACCAAATTTGGTGTTTCTAGCTCAAACAGTGTGGAAAATCGATTGTTAAGGTCCGCCATTTACACAATAGCCAATAACTGATATACTTTTAGGCGTATCTTTACTAACTTTTACAGTACCTACATAACGTATGACTTATTGCAAAGCTTAAAACAAAGCAAACGCTTTATTTCATGAAAATAACTGTAACTACCACCAGAAACGGGATAAGTGCATGTATATGCCACTATTTTCGTAAAACGTTTGAGTATAGATGGAGGTATAACTTTAGTTGCTTACAAGATAGATAAAATATATTTATCTCGTTTGAAATGTAATTTTATTTTTAAAAACTTTTGTAATAGGTGTCATCACGCTACGTGTAACTTAGAGATGTACCGGACTGAAAATGTGAAGTAATGTTACGTACGACAACCATATAGGAAATATCGCCATTTTGAAGGGGTTCCAATGCTCAGATTTTGTTCGATTTTGAATATGTTATACAGCACACTCGACTTGCCTCAAAAGCATTTAAATTGTTTTTGTTGCAATTTGTTTCAAGTTCGACCATCTTTTTTTGTATATTACCCCTATTAACAGATACATTTATTTTAGAAAGGAACTTGGCAACACTGACAATTTAAGTGCCTAAAGGGAGAACACCCAAAGTATGTTTCTATTACGTCGAATCATGTTTATGCTAATTTTAGTACAGATACGTCCAAGGAAATAAAAGCAAATTGAAAAATTGAATTCTAAAACAGTAGGTTGGCAACACTGCCCAGCAGCACAAATCAAGACGGTTCCGACAACTCTATGCTAGAGTAGCCAAAAGCTTTGCAACGAGACCTCAACCTCCTCTATTCATTTTAAGGTTCCTGAAATTTATGCTTTGAATACAGACAGACGGACTGAGTGAGATTATAAGATCTACGCTATCAAGAGAACTAGAAATAAGTGATATTTCAACAGCAACAACAAAAAAATCCCAAACCTTAAGTTATTTTCATTTTCTTGAGTCTGATCCTCATTCCACATTTTTCGTACAGATGCGAAAGTAAGAATTGAGCCAATTAATTTACAAATTGTGTAGAGCAGTTAAATTTAATTACGTCTCGTTAATGACTGTTAACCCTAATACCTCATAGATCTAGTACTACACATCAATTTTTAATTCCCTTGGTTGCATGTCTCGATTTGATCTTGTGATCGTTGTTGTATTATCTTTTTAGATGATCTTGTGAGTTTCTTAATGCAAGACCTACAGTTCTCATCAAAACAAATATTTCAAAGCATTTACGTACAATAGAAACGTCGCATCGGCTTTGATCCTGGGGCTACGTTCACAGAAAGACATTTTTAAATTGATTAATTTGTAATCAAAAAGATAAAATTCAGAAAGAAACATGACTAAATGTAGAGTATTTTTTATTGCATGTATTTTTTTTTCAGCGTCGTGAGGGGTTCCTAATAGAAAAGTTGTTATTCCATTTGATGAACAACTTATCCTTAAGAATACTGCAACATTTAAATTTATTATTAGAATTTTTTTCTCTCTTTTTTTTAAGAATAATGTAGTCAGTCTTCGTGGTCCAGTAGCGAAAGTCCCCGTCTACTGGTTGTCACGGGGGCAAGTTGAAGCCCTTACTCAATCCAATATTTCTCAATTAAACCAGACAATGTTGAGATAGTACATTGAATTAAGATCAGATACGGTACTCTCTCCATTTCTTCAGTTAATTTACCAGATGTTTTAGAGAAGCCCTATAATCTGGCTACCTTGGAAGCAATATAGAGTGATATGGAAGAGCTACTTTGACAGCATCAAGTTTTCATATATGCTCTCACAGTTCGAACCCAGTTCAAACCCATGTGTGGTTTGATATTTTTATTTAACTTTACATTTATGAATCCGACACATGTCTGATGAGTGAATTGTTATTAATGTACTAAACGAGCTGGTAAGCTTTTCAGGATGGGACCTACAGCTTTTTGTGAAGTGGGCTCCGAACCACTGCGTTCAGTGGACCCCGGCGGAATCTGACTTGTGACCAGGTGCACAGAAAGCGAGTGCTCTAACATCTCAGCCACCAGAGGTCGTCACATATCTGATGGATAACTACATGAAACCTTGTATATTACTAAGTTACTAACAGCGATGTTGAGATTATAATATTCCTTAGAATCTGACAGACATCCAACTTAAAATGTTTAGCTGAAAAGTATTGCATATAGAAATACTACTAAACTGTGTTTATCTCATGTTAAACTCTCCATTTTTGTCTTTATACCCCCAAACGGGAATTCCTGTCAAAAACCTCAAATGTACAGAGAATTAAATGATCTGATAATTACGCAAATACACTTGTTACTGAGCATCTATGGGAAAGGCGTTACCGTTAGTACCGTTACCGCATCAACTATTCACCTTATCTAAGAATATACTAGGTGGCGTGCGTTTTGCGACAGTACATTTTGCGATCCGTGCATGTTGCGTTCCGAAATATAGGCATTGTGCGTTTTATGACCCTGAATACTGATTCATATTGAAATGCCAATGTTGAACCTGTTAGCACTGGTTACTAGATTGATATTTTTTTTTATCTTTTAATACATGAAAGAAGCTTGTTGCATATTTCTGGTTAGGGCAAATTAAGCTGGATTTAAGTTTCATTTTCGGAGCAAGCTACTACAATTTGAGAAGCAACAGAAATCCTTTTGGATAAAGGTGTTCCCTGTGTAATATCCACGCATCGTGAATGCCACATGGGGGATGTAGAAGTAGTGACATATTCTTGACCCACTGTACGAAGTGAGGTGGGATGGTCAGTCCCACGGCCGACCGTCTTTACCTTCCAAGGTGCTCAGGATACTAAGGACATTCTAGTACTCAATTTGATAGGAGGCTGAGTGCACCTCAGAGCACCAGGCAAGGGAACACTGCGAGAAAATTCTTCAGTGTTCTGACCAGGATTGAGCCCGATCCACAGTCAAACGTGCTACAGCCTGAGCCATGGAAACTCGCAGTTCAATTTGGGAAACAACGGAATTCATTATTTTTTCAAATTTCACATTTACATAGATCTAGTAAATCAACTTAATACATAATGCAATATAAAACCACTCTAATGTCAATCACAGATACGAGTTAATGTCAAGTAAGCTATAGCGAGCGAAGGTGGGTTAGTTAAGGTCAGGTTAGATTCTCCTGTTCTTCATTCCGTCCGTGATTTTGCTTTCTTATTTAGTGTTGTCTGCATTTATTGCTCGTTCTATCAGCTTATCCCACAAGAAATGTCGTATTTTTACACTGTGAGCAAAGGAATGATAATTTACCTGGAACATTACCATTAGTCAGGAAAATATTCTTCATCGGACTCCACAACACTCCGCCATCTGGTAACCATCCTCGCTGCTGAATCCCTCGCTGAAAGAAGTTTCAGGTTTTGGAGGAAAAAAACCTAGATCACTGTTCGTCATACGTCATCCTCATCTTGCAGAGTTTTCTCGGAAAGGTCGTCTATCTTCTCGTCGCTTATCGGTGAGGTTGGTGTCCCCAGATCGAAACCTCTGGAACCACCTCTGCCATTTTCGCACACCCACAGTACCCTGACCGTATACGGCATTGATGTTTCGTGCCGCTGAACTGACTGTTTGTCCCTGGTGAAATTTATACAGCATGGTATGCTGCAAAAACCACACTTCCAAAACGTGGAGTAGACCGTTCTTCTTTTACACACTGCAACTGAGTCGCAGTAGCTCATAGCCGGAACGTTGGCGTAGCATTCGGAAGGTCGTAAGTTCGATCCCAGTGTCCGACCATCCTGATTGAGTATTTTCCAGTGTTTTTATCATATTTTCCAGTATTTTATCAGTAACACCAGGCAATTGCCGGTGTCGTAGGATACGTGTACCCCCACAGATTTGTACCGGGGGGTACACATATCCTAGGATATGTGTACCCCCCTATAAATCACGGAAACATCAAATGAAATCATGCCGCTTTCAATATATTTCATTATGGAATGGAAAATTAATAACAAAAACACCCAACTGGGGGGTACACATATCCTAGGATATTTGTACCCCCCTATAAATCTCGGAAACATCAAAGGAAAACATGCCGCTTTCTATATATTTCATTATGGAATGGAAAATTAATAACAAAAACACCCAATAGGGGGTACACATATCCTAGGATATTTGTACCCCCCCTATAAATCTCGGAAACATCAAAGGAAATCATGCCGCTTTCTATATATTTCATTATGGAATGGAAAATGAATAACAAAAACACCCATAAGGGCGGTACATATATCCTAGGATATTTGTACCCCCCTATAAATTTCGGAAACATCAAAGGAAATCATGCCGCTTTCTATATATTTCATTATGGAATGGAAAATGAATAACAAAAACACCCATAAGGGGGGTACACATATCCTAGGATATTTGTACCCCAACTATAAATCTCGGAAACATCAAAGGAAATCAAACTGCTTTCAATTTATTCCGTTATGAAATGTAAAATTAATAACAAAAACACTCAATAGGGGGGTACACATGTCCTGGGATATTTGTAACCCCCAAAATAGTCTGGGAAAATGTAAAGGAAATGAGGGCACTTTCAATGTATTCTATTATGAAGTGTATAATTAATAACAAGAAAACATTCAATAGGGGGTACATATATCCTAGAATATTTGTACCCTCCAAAATTATCTAAAAAATATCAAAGGGAATCAAGGCGCTTTCAATGTATTCCATTATGAAATGCAAAATTAATAACAGGAAAGCATTCAATAGGGGAGTACACATATCCTAGAATATTTGTACCCCCAACATAATCTGGGAAAAATCAAAGAAAATCATGCCGCTTTCAATATATTCCATTATGAAATGTTAAATTAATAATAAGAAACACCCGATAGAGGGTACACATATCCTAGGATAGTGTTTCTCAACCTGGGGGTTGCGGCAAGCATATAAGGGGACCGCAATAGTTTGATTTATAACGATAATTTATTTCCAGACAGTATTCAGGTTATTCAGACGTCCTTCTATAAAATAATTTTAAAATTGAATTGTTTTTACCACGAAAGCTATGTTAACAAACCTGAACATATTCAATATATAAAATTATTGAACAAAACATTTAATGGTGCGATATGATTATTTATCCTGAAGTTGGATTTCCATTAGACTCTTAAACTAATATGAAATGGTCCTGCTAAACTACAATTAGATAAATGTACCATTTCGGGAAATATAAATTGTTAGCTTTTTACGATAT
>JAGDQP010014322.1:23816-45497 GCA_022664845.1 Lepisma saccharinum | reverse complement strand
TAACTTTTAAAAACAAACTTTTCTTACAGAATTCGTACTAAAAAGTAAAAAAAAGAAATAATTTTGTTTATGCATGACTTTTTAAAAGAAAGCATAGGGCGCACCAATTGAAGAATTAATTAAGTGACTGTATATGAGAGAGCGCCACATGCTTTTCTTTTTAGTCATCCATAAATATATATATATTAATATATATATAATTTACTTCTTAGTAGGAATTGTTTTAAGAAAAGTATGTCTATAAGCTTTTTTTTTTATTTTTAAGTCTATGTTACATATAGGGCGTCGCTGTCGTTTATACCTCTGCTAATTGGCAAGAGATACTTTGTGTTAAGTATGCATGAAGACGTAATTTACGGTAATTTTTGTATATGAGGAAAACTAAAGTGTCTTTTCGGGTCCCCAATGGGTAAGTACCGTTCGTTCGAATCCGGCTGCCAATCATCCTGACTGGCATTTCCCTTTAGTTTATTCAGTTTCACCAGATAAACGTCAGAATGGTACCTTAACTAAGATACCGGCCGCTACCCTCCCAAACCCTATCCTGGTCTGATCCAAAGATGGATTTCGAGACCTTACAAATTTTAAAAATATCTTAACGTGTCTTCTACGACAGAAGAAACATTTCCTCCCAAACTTGACCTTATACCTTCAGAAGATGAATATTCCCGGAAATGGTGTTTAAAATTCAAAGAGCTGCCTACGTATTCAACGAAGCTAATGAGTTTGTAGTGTCGCTTTTGTCCATTCCTAGAGATTTATTTAACTTTGAACTTGCTAGTTCTTAGGGGCGACCTATAGGCGGGTGGACCGATATAATTACTAACAGATACCAGTACATAGCACGGTTCAACTCTGTAAATTTACATTTCTTTTTTCCTACATAAAAAGAAGTGGAAAAGAGGATGAATCAATAAATGCTAAATAGCGAGGAGAAAGTATGATGACTTTACCATTTTTTAATTTACTTTAAAGTGTTTTTGTATGTCCTTATATGATGTAAGTGTTTTGTGTGTTTTGTGCTTTGTAATGTAATTGTAAGTTTTAGATTTTTTAAACTTTATAAATGTATTTAGGAAATTTTAGTGTTTTGTATTGTGATTGGAATTTTTAATTTTTAGATTTTTTTCCTTAAAAGCTTTAAAAATCTATTTAAGAAATTTTAGAGTTTTTAATTTTTAAAATTGTAAATCTATCACTAAACTGCAATGTGCCATTTGTGATGTTAGAAAAAGTAGAATTCAAAATGGCTGAAGCTAGGATTCTTCTTAAAACTGCATAAAAGCCGTGAACGAAATGTAATAACAATATTGTAAATAATAAAATTGAAAAATCAGTTTGTATTACATTCTTGTTCAGTGTAATTAACATATTTTCAACAACTAGCCTACAATAATTTAATTAAAATTGCTCATTGTATTTAATGAAATTATTTTATTTAAACGTATTTTGTAAATAACCAATTACCAGAGTTAAATAATTACTATCTCGTTATTATTATTCATGGATAGAGGACGGAGGAGAGTCATTTGTCATCATGTAAAGGGTAGTAAGGGCAAAAGGACGGAAGTGGTGAGGGTGGAGGGAATGGGGCGCTGGAAGTCATGGGCCTAGGGCGCATAGACGTATAAATAAGGCCCTGGGTCCAATGCATCTGTAATTAATCTTATTTAATTTTACATACTCATCCACCCATCTATTCCTCAGTTTCTCGCGAAATTACAGAGAAAAGCATGGATTCATTCTATTCCAAAATTTAAAAAAAAAGGAACATGAGTTATGAAACACACTGTATAAACTATATTTCTCTCTCTCTCTCCCTCAACACAACATTATCCGCATGTTTCCGACATATCGGACGGAAACCTGAAGACAGAATTCACTCGTTGGGATAACGTAATCGTTGCACCTCTTTGGTTAAAGTCTCTATCGCAAACAGATGACTGTGCGATTCTGAGAGAATTCTTTTTGTATGCTGTTGTCCACATAAGATTTTGTCTACAAGTCTAACTGTTTTTGTTTTGTCTTCCACGAGATCGGGTTACAGCGTACTTGCAGTCCTCAATATTCAATGAATCATGGCTACCAAATAATTCTTTTGCACAAGCGAAAAAATTAAGTCTTATGGCAAAAGTTGAAACAAGAAGCAAGAATGAGGGGCTGGGGAGACAAGTACGGAAATCAACACTTATGACATTATACATCACACATAAACTGTTAATATTTCTATGTTATGGAGTACACCACGATAGATTTTTATATTCTCTTTTAATAATAGGAAAGTTTATGGTATTTAAGGAGGAAAAGTAACAGTAAAACAGTAGGTAATGCAAAGAAAGCGGAGATTTAATTATAAAACAGTGGGATGGAGACAGTGAAACCGAGCCGACAATGTCTGATACAAACCTGAATGTATCCATGCGCTCATTGCTTTTGCATTGCCACTGCAGCAAGATCCTCCTTCAGACAATCGGAAAGCCCAGTGGAGTCTTCAGGCAGCTGTCCGGCAAAAAACCTGAAGAACTCTTTGTCTGAATATGTGCAAAACTCCATTTTAAAGCAATGCTCCACTACTCTTCCGACTTCCTTCCTGCAAAAAATCCTTCCGACAAGTCTGAAGCAAATCGGAGCGTGTATAAGGGGTGTAAAGGTCTTCAAATTTCGTGAGTAAAATGTTAAAAAATCGTGAATATAAAGGTACATTTCTTGAATAGCTAAAAATAAATAATTGTACTGAATGACGATTTAAAAGTTTAGACATAAACTTTGCACTAATGCATGCTGCTTGAAATCTAAAAAGAGTGCATTTCTTTCAAATACTTCTTACACATTTGCCAAAGCAGGTATCCAAATTTTAATAAACACATATCATGTACAAGTATGAAGGAATTTCCTTCGTAATCATTCAGCACAATTTTCAAAAGCATATGATGAGCACAGTACCAAATTCATCATGGTCAGAACTGTTCGATTGTTGAGCAGCACACAGGAAAGCTAAAATCTCACAGGTTGCATTTGAAACTTTGCTTTGTTCTTTCCGATAGCGGTATTTACGGTGGCGTGATATCTTACGTGTTTGACTTGTTTTCACAAAGCCTTCCACCGCGAATACCGTCAAACGCACCTGCTTGAATTGCCTTGTGATAATTTAGTTCGTATTTTTCCGCTAGATGGCAAAACATGTTCGTAAAATTGCTGGTATCGATGGAGGATAAAATGTACTACATTCTAACATTCTCTGTGCTACGGCAATCCGATGATAAGTTTCTGAAGGAGAATTATAATTTTTCCGATTGTTTAGTTATTATTTTCGTGAATTGCTCATAATGGAAGCAAAATGCCAAAATGTTGCAAGTATTTCATGAGTAAAAACTACATTTTCACAAAGTGTTAACAGCCACCTATCTACTCCATGCGATTTCTTGAGTATTCAAAATTTTCGCGAAATTCTACTGTTCTTAGGTATGGGCAATTTATTTTTTAAAACATATTTCTTACCTTCTCTTTTTTTAAAAAAAAATGCTAAGTTTAGCCATTCTGACATGATCATATGAAACGCTAACTCCAAGCAGTCACAGATACAAGTTGCAGAATAGGAACATAAACTTATCCATTCACAAGAAACACTCAACCTGATTGCACGCAATCGCAGTATCGAAAACGGAGTAATTAGAAAGCTTCTTGTTACTATTTTATTCTAGGGAGTGGGGAGCAATGTATCATTGAAGGTACGTATTCTACCGTACTAAGCGAAACAGGCCGTAACTCCCATTCCATTCCGATCCTAACACTAGCGTGTGTGGCATTCTCGCTATGGGGGCAAAGGTGGGTAATTCTTAATATTTAGCGAAATCAATTCTAAATAATAAAATTAAAATTGCACTGAGTGTAACTAAATGTAATTTGGAAATAAGAATGAATCCTCAACTTCAATGCGAACTAGCTGTCAAAAAATCTAAATCCTTTACGAAGTTCTTCATACTTTCACAATAAAACGTTACTGTAGACATTTTTACATTTTGTAGACTGTAGAAAGTTTTCCCTCAGACCTTCCGAACATCTAACTCTATGTATTCGAAACGTCGAAGATAAAACTGTCTACGCGACTTGTAAACTCATGAAAGTGTACATATTAAATCCTTTCTAATTTCATATTACAATTACTGTAAAATGTTTCACACTTTGAAAGATGAGCGATTACAAATCAATGTATCGAGACGTATCCTTTGTTCCCTTGGGGAAATCAATTTGAAATGTAGACCTACAATAATTTTGTCTTCACTTAATCTGTGCGTGAGTTCCTGCTCCACGAGAATGAACAAACGATTTGGAATTCTATCTTCTGACATGTTTTTTCAGAAGAACTGTTGTTACATGAAGTCAAAAACAATTTCGGAATATTAGTAGAACATTTCATCATACCATCAAAACCAAGTTTTTGGAGTTGCATCAAGAATAAATAGCCTTGCATCCTTGAGATTTTTAAGCAGAGATTCATGTCTATCCAAGCTGCACTCATAAGTCATTTGCTTACTTTTAAGATCATTTGCAAAAGAGGATGCATTATTTGTACAGTAGAACCTCGGTAAGTCGGATCTATTGGGACCGACGCCGGTCCGGGATAATGAAAATCCGGTTTACCCGGAGATTGTAGCGAAAAATCGGTAAAATGAAGAAAAATCATAACTAATAGTACATATAGAATTGTCTTTTAATGAAAAAAAAATACTGTACTTACAGTAGTACATTTATGGCTACACATCAAAACACATTGAAAAGTTTACTTATTGAAGAAAAAACTCGTGAGTTTGTGCTGCTTTAGTTTTGTATAACGCTTGCGTGCGGCGCGAATTCGCACCCGCTTCAGGATGAGAAGTTCGGTCGGTGTAGTATCCGCCTGTCGCTCTAAGTAATTCATAACTTCATCCAAGTAATTTCCGTCCGGGTTGTCCGGACATTCGAGTTAAAGGTGGCCGGCTTAAGCTCAATACAGTACAGTACGAGCTCAGTACATTAGGGGTTGTACTGTATTGATAAAATGAAAACAAAAGACTAATCTTGACACTAAATTCTTTGCCATTATTTTCGCATCAAACTGACACGTTGACGTAAAACATGTTTGATGTGAAACGTGAATGATGGAGGCAAAATTGCCTTTCACTGATGAAACAATTTCAGCTCTGCAAGCCTACCTAATGTTCGAATTGACTTGGAATGGAATTTACGCTTAACGTTTTACGTTCTGAACAGCTTCAAAGGAAGTGTATCGGATATGAATTTTTAAAAAATCATCTTGTTCTGAATATGAGAAGTGCATGCGTCTACGAGTACTAAGTTGAGCCAGTAAGCATAACAACGAACATATACAATCTTCGAGTTCATTGTTTTGCACTTCGCTTGTAACACCACTTAATTGTCCCTACATCGTTGATGCACCATCAAAACACACAGATGTTACTAATTTTCAAAGAATTCTATGTTGTTCGAGACACTTATCAATAGTATCAAAAACCCTTTGGTCATCAGCCTTTTTTAGCTTAAATAGTACGATAAAAACTTCAACAGGTATGCGGATACGCTCATTAAAATAACGTACAATTACTAACAAGGGAACTCCTTAAGTCATGAGAGCTGAATTTTTGTGAAAATTTGGTCTTCTGAATAACTTCGGATCGCTAATTAGCGTGCTGATAGTCACTCGTTTCGGAAATGCGTTGTTTGTCTGCTACGGAGAGCTGCGCTTAGGTAAACTTGTCAAGCCGAGCCTGAAAATTAAGGGATTTTGCAGATTTTGTCTTGCATGTCATTGTACACCCAACAATTGTCCTTTTGCTTTGATATATTATATATATCTTATTTGAGAGGTAACAGAGCATTAATTCACAATTTAATCCATTAATTTTATTTAGGCTCAACATGACAAATTTACCAAAGCGTAGCGGACAAACAACGCATTTCCAAAATGAGTGACTTATCACCACGCTAATTAGCGACCCGAAATTAGTCAGGAAACCAGTTTTCACAAAAATCTAGCTCTCACGCATTAAGGGTTGTTCACTATGTCCAGAATCAATAGTTTCGTCAGCTATTATATTCACAGCTCTTTCATTAATTTAATCTCTCAGGTTTCCTACCATGTCAATGGAAATTACCTGTAGAACGCGTTTTGAATGCTGTTGTTGAGATACATTGCATTTTTCTTTGCGCTGTTGATGAAATCTCGAAATCTGGATTAAATCCTTTTAGGCAGTCAACAAATTCTAGATTTCTAGAAGGATTCCTTTCTTAGCACTTCCTTCAGATTCATCTGATCACATCTAGCCAAACGCAATACCAATAAATCCCTTCACCATTTCGCGATTGTGTACGACTTCTTTCTCTGTGATAAAAGTGTCGCATGCTATATAATAACGCCAATGCTTTTACTACAAAGAAAGCATGGTTTTCCTTAGATGATGTTTTTGTAAATATTAGACCAGCGTTTCTCAACCTTTGCCATGACGCATCCCCCTTTTACCGTGCCTTCTTCCTGGCGATCCCCAAAAGTAATTTTCTTGTTTGTAATAAGCGGTTTTGTTTCACTTTGTATTAAATAGCCTCATGAAAACTCGATTCCCGGTGGGGGTTCAAAAATTTTGGTGTTGACCCAGCATCGTGAGGACAACTGGGGAGCTGCAGTGAATAAAAGACCGTGGCGATCACAGTGAGAGCTTCGGCTCTCCTCTCCCAACCCGTTTGGTCAGCGTGGGAGCAGTAGACCAACTCCTCCCTTCGGGGAGAGGCCTCATCCAGTAGCGGATTGAATATGGCTGATTTATTATATATATATATATATATATATATATATAGAGAGAGAGAGAGAGAGAGAGAGAGAGAGAGAGACTATTTATTAATTCGTGTAACTGAGAAACAGATCTGTAAAAACGAAAGTTTGCAAGATATTTCATGAAATTTTCTACAGTTGTTGACAAGATCATGAAGTTTTGGCACTGAAAATATTTTTCATAAGCTAAATTTTAATCCCCCTTTTGGGGATTCAAACTCAAAAGTGAACCTCGCTTATGGAAATACCAATGTTAATTCAGAAGACCACTTTTCCTTGTCTAATTTTATTAATTAGTACCAATAATTTAAGTCAGATGCTGATTTCTGTCTTTAAAATATTGTAGCATCTTTCGATCTTGATCTACGTCACTTTTTAGTTTGAACCAGGGCTCGAAATGGACCGGAATGTTGTTCCCGTTCGTGAATATCTGGAGCCATGCTGTTCCGTCTCGTCAATATGCTAATCATAGAAAAAAAAAGACAATAGCATGTTAACGAAGGTAAAGCGTTCCGTTTCAAGAAAATTTCCACTTCGAATCCTGGTTTGAACGTGGGTGAGTTAAAATTTTGTTTTGGAAAATTATTTTCGGTGTCAAAAGTGGGTTTTGTAAGCAATTGTAGAAAATTTAATGGAAATATCTTGAAAACTTTCGGTTTTACCAGTTTGTTTTTGTTACACGAACCCATAAAGAGTCTGTATATTAAAAACGTGGTATTTAGGACAAGGATGGGTACCTAATTACTGACTGAAAATGACTTGATAAAGTGTATCACGAAAACTGAACCACACATTTTGAAATTGGTTAAATCAAAATAGGCTCAGATTTCGCTCTAACCTAGTAAACTTGTGCAATCTTTCGCAACGTTTTACATATTTGTGTTTTTTTAATTATTATTATTATTTTGTGTAATATTTGCCTTTCATTTGAAAACTTGACAGTTGATTTGATGTATTTGGTAATAAATATTCTAATTATACAGGGTCGTTCAAAATGATCTTCCCGATTTCAAAGTTTAATAACTCACGTTTATTGATTCACAATGACATGCAACTTACGTTAAATGAAAGATAAACTCAAAAAGTTTTAGTGGCTGGCAATCGTTATGTTCAGTTACGCATTCCGCCGCTAGGGCGACAGAAAATCAAGATAGCCGAAAATGAAGACGAGAGAGAATTTTGCGTTCTCGAATTTCATTTAAACAGTCTGTACACAAAACCCCTCGTCGCCAGACATAACCCCGAGTGACTTTTTTGTGGGGTTATGTGTTAACGTGGCACCACAAAAAAACCGCACGGAGTGATATCTGGCACCAGGAGTGTACAGATTGTTTTATATGAAAATCGAAAACACAAAATTCTCTCTCGTCTTCGATTTCGGCCATCTTGATTTTCTGTCGCCCTAGCGGCGGAATGCGTAACTGAACATAACGATTGTCAGCCACTAAAACTTTTTGAGTTTATCTTTCATTTAACGTAAGTTGCATGTCATTATGAATCAATAAACGTGACTTATTAAACTTTGAAATCGGGAAGATCATTTTGAATAACCCTGTATTATCGAAAAACTATTCAACAAATCTTTAGTAATTATAAAAACAAGTAAAATACTTTCTTTGAAATTTATTGGTTTTAGCCTACAAAATCCTAGTTAACTTTATTTTTTAACTACTCTCGCGGCCCTCTTTCACACAACCCGCCACGTTGGTAAACCATGTATTGGACAAACTCTGTGCTCTAAGGTTTTCAGTCTTCTTCCAGTTAACACTAAAAGCACATTTAAAAGCCAGAAAACGGGAAGCACTAACATTTAAAAAAAAAATAATAATAAATAAATAAATGCAGCAAAATACGAAATGAAACAAACAAAAAATCTGAGAAGGAAAAACTGCGAAAATTAATGTGAAATCAAATTTACTTCGTCATGTCAACAGCGCAAAGCATGATACAAGGCAAAAAAAAAAAAAAAAAAAAAAAAAACTACAATAGATCTTCCTGGCGCAAGAACAGTGAGGCATAAGCTCAAACCCTTTTTTCATTAGATTTGTTCTCATTATTTTACATTTAATGTGCACCCGGTATTAATGTATACCTTTTAATGCAGTTATTTTCCCAGGAACGTGAGAGAGGGAGCAGGGCCCGACTTTTCCTATTCTTAGAATTTCGGGGGATCTGTCTTTTCTGCTCCCCTACCCGCTTAACAGTGCGTAAGTGAGTGACTGTATCGATATCTTCACCTGTGACAGTATCGCCTTGACCGCTATTTTCAGTACTCGGAAGCAGTGTGACAATTAACGGGGGGGGGGGGGGATGCCGGGGATTTCCCCGCCTGGCAAAGAAGTTTCCCAACCTGACAAATTTATTTTTCGTCTCTGCCAGGGAGAAATTTCTCCCCCGCCCCCCAAGATGTTTCGATCAAGATTAGATAAAACATTTTTATTTGGCAGAAGTTGAAACTATTTTCATGGAAGTGACAAGGGTATATGAACTTTTACTACCAGCTAAGAAGCCCATTTGGTAGAAATATCTTTTGTGTAGTTTATGAAGTAGCTTAATTTGCATGGTTTTAGTAACCTTCTATAGGAAATAAAGACTGCATGTCTCCCCCACCTCTCTCTCTCCCTCTAGCACTCACTCTCTCTCTCTCTCTCTGCGAAGAAGATGAAGTGGAGATGGACCGGTCACATAGCTAGACGAACAGATGGAAGATGGACGACAAATGTACTACACTGGATTCCTAGAGAAAAGAAATATCAGAGACAACGTCCAAATGGGTAGATGAAATCAAGCTTTTTTCAGGAGCTACATGGAAAAGGATAGCAGGAGACAGAGACATGTGAAGAGAAAACGGGTAGGCCAGTAGTGGATAGAAAACGGCTGAATGTATATATATATAATATTCAGCCGTTTTCTATGCACTGGTCGTCATGTCATTGATATCAGTTGCTGTGTTAGGTGTTGTTTAAAATTTAATTTAATGTTATTTAGTTTGTAGTAATGTTATTTAGTTTGTTGCAATGTTATTTTGTTTCTGTCTAAAATGGCAACTCCAGCTGTATCTGAAACTTAATAATAATAAATAAATAAATTTTCTTTTGAAATTCGTGCTTATATTCACCCCCCGGCTAAAAAGTTTAATTCGCACACTGCTCGGAAGTCATCCCCAAGAGACCACAGCTTTGCTTCTCGGATCTCTAAACATAACAAATAATAATAAAAAAAATCTAGTCTTCCTCAGAACAAACATGATGTGAAAAGAATTCTGAAGTACAGAGACTTTCAGCCAGATGGCGTAAAGATAAAATGGATTGTATGGGTGGTAACAGCACTATGACTTACGCCCGTCCCGAAGATGGCATAGTCTTGACCACTGCAGTACCCTGTTAATGACCCATTGGCAAGAAATGCGTGGATTTTGTTGTAACATTTGAACACTCGTGGGCAAAAGAGATCGAATGTCATTCTCAGAGGGGGAAGGAATATTGCCATCGTCTTCTTGCCGTGTCTGACTTCCGCCTATTGCATTGAATTACTTCGATTCCAGAATTCCTACTTTCGAAATGTCGATGTTCCGACGTTACGAACCGACCTTCGAAATTCGATAATTCAGCTTACGGAATCTTGATTTCCATTCAGGAACTCCCAACACCCATACTCCCCAGTGCTGCAGTCCTTAGTCCCGGATAGTAACAACCGGACAACAGAGGCTGGGTCGTCAGTTTCGATGTATATGCTAGAGTGGCATTCTAGCCTAAACATGTCTCAACTCCGACAAATGTTTTTTCTTCTAAAGTAGAAATTCATTATAGAGGGATGGAGAAAGATGCAACCACAGATATTATTCAGGTACCATTTCTGCATTCATTGAATACTGTTGAGAAATCTGAAAACCTCAAGGAGACGAATATCAGGAGAGCTATTTGAACTTTCTCTGTGCTGATCCGGTCAGCAACCTTATACCCAGCGAATGACAAGGAAATATGTCGACGAAATCAGTTCACTTAATGTGAGCAGCTAGTTTCCAAAAGATTCCAAATCCGAAAAATAAATTTTACAGAAAAAAAAAAAAAATGTACACCATCTTTCAAAATGTCAGGTAAACAGATCTATTGCATTCTAGCCTATGAAATGCTTTATTTTACAATATATTTCCGTTAAATAATAATGTGTGTGGTCCGGTATAGACCACTTGCTCTCAAGCCTTATCTTCGTTCCACCTGTCAATTATTTTACGTACCAGATGGGGTTACCGTATTGACAAGTTTTCAGTCTTCACTTTCCGTTCACTTTTGACACCTCGGTGATTGGCTATGATAAACTTCGGTAAACTTCATTTTTATATGGGTCAGTTGAGTAACTGTTGACTTCGGCCCGTCACAATTATCCCTCACGTTGTAGTTAAAAGACACCCATGTCCCTCCGGAACTCGAACACGGGACCTTCACCAGTCGGCGATTGGCTATGAAGTTTTGTTTCAGAAGTAAACATAATTCACGTAAAGAGCAATCAAAATCTGATTTTTATTATAAGCAAATGATTTGTGGAAATAACTATCTACTAAAATACCTACCCAACCAGAATATTCAACAAGTGGAATTTCTTGTGTAGTTTGGCCAAATGGATTGAAGTAACGAAAGATTGATACAATCAAGGAGCAAATTATTTAGAGGTAAGAAAGTTTTTACCTCTAAGGTAAACGTTTGAAGATGTTTTCTTCAAACTGAATACACCTTATCCAACTAAACGTTTTCATAATTTTAATGATCGAAATAGAAGCAAAAAAACAACAACTTCGTGTTAAAATATGATTTTTAAAACAAAACAAAAATGCAATTTGCATTATCGTTGCCACCAGTTCTTCTCGCGTTCGTGTTCTAGTGGTACACAGTGGACTCCCTTTAATTCGAACTCTCCAAAATTCGAATTAACCGAAACATGCATTGTTAAAAAAAACTCATTAACATGCAACTGACCTTAAGTTAAAAACTGAAGTATTTTGTGTGTGGTCATAAAATGGAATAAAAAATTTTCTCTCAATAACGAAGCTACCACTAAAGGGAAACACATTTAAATAAGTGCAATGTAATGTATTGACACACAAAATCACATGTGATACAACATTAGCTATCTCGTGATTGTTTTCCTTTGTTTGTTTATTTTTATACGGTCAACAAAATTTTCAAATTCATTTATTGCGTGTACTAGTGCAGTTAAGAAGACTTTCACAATTCTTTTGTTCTTACAAAAATATTGAAAGAGGAGGTTTAATGATGTACGTCTACATATAAAAGGGATAATTCCACGTGATTAAGCAGAGGATGAAGGCTGCATACTGATGCACACGGTGTTTGGTCACCACAAAGTGTAAATGGCATGAGCAAGGATAGAACCGACGACTCCTAGCCCGAGGTGAGCGCTCTACCATTGAGCCATCCCCTCTCTGTCTCTCGCTCTCCATATATAATAATTCACAGCCATATTCAATCCACTACTGGTGAGGCATCTTCCGGAAGAAGGGGTTGCTCAACTGCTCCCACGCTGACGAGACGTGTTGGGAGAGGAGATCCGAAGCTCAACTGTGATTGCCACTGTCTTTTATTCACAGCAGCTCCCCAATTGCATCACGATGCTGGGTTGGCCGAGCACCGTTCCAGACCCTAGACTGATAAGCAGCCAGCGACGGTAACTACTAGACCAGCTCATTCATCAAAATAAGGGAAAAAATTGTCTTTGTAATTTGTCGAATTCCGCTTAGTTTCGGAGCTACAGGCTTCCAAAAGAGTGGGAAAATGAATTTTAAAGCTTGATATTTCCAATGCCATTAACAGTAGAACTGCAGGGAGCAAGGTAGGCTCAAAAACTTCCAAACTGCTCTGTCCAAAAATGCAATTTCGAAATTGTCCGATGGCTGCTCAAGGGATTCCCAGCAATTCTCTGAACGGTAGACTGACATGTGCATGAACTTGGCGATTTTTCAGCAGCTAAACGAAAAGAAATGTTAAAAAGTTGTGTTTGAGTACCATGGCAAAGTAATAGAATGTTATGTTATGTTTAGTCTCCCCAAACACAGCCGGATTAAAAATATTTACCCGGACCCCGGGGGCGCGAGAAAATGATTTTAAGAAGGGCCGATTTTTGTTTAGAAGTTGGGAGTTTGAGTAGTGTGTGAAAGTTGTAGAGTGTTATGTTATGTTTGTTCGCCGAAACACAGCCAGATCGAAAAATGTCTAGCCGGGCCCCTCAGCCCTCGAAAATTTTAATTTGAAAACGGCCAAGAAGGGCCACATTTGAAATGGCTAAATTTCGTACTAATGCATAACTTTTCATGACTACTCGAACCCCAAAATGTGGAAACTGGTATAATATTTTTATTCCTTGTTTTGCAAAAAACAATTGGGCCTTTCAGGGAGTCCAGGGGACGGTTAAATGTTGTTTTAGGACGACCATATTTGGCATGGCTTTATTTGGTACCAATGCACAACTTTTGATGACAACTCGAACCCCAATATCTGAAGAAAAAGTATTTCTGCCCACCCTACTGGATACAGTATTGTGCATGCGCGAAATGGCTCCATGAAACTTACACAGTTTTTCAGAATCTGTCTCAATTGTGGCCGTCGCAACTCTGTGAAACGCGAAGAGAAACCCCTCAATATGTACTCGTGTTAGATAATGTAAGCATGTGTACCAATTTAGCTTAACCCGGCGTTTTCCTTTTTTTTTTTTTTTTGGTCTTCCCACACAGCCTTTTCCAGTGGCTGTGAATACTACATTGATATAATATCAATATGCTACATTGGCAACTATAATGTTTAGTTTAAATGTCATCCTACATGTTGCACTTATTAAAGCTATTCTGTTACTTGATTTTCATTGTTCAAATCACTGTCAAAAAGGTGGGGAATCTCTACCCTAGTCACCTATTTGAAGGATTTTCTATAGCATTTCCCACTGCCTTTAATTTTCTTGTGAGAGTCATTTAACACCCTTACTCTGCTTAGAAATCTACACTTTGAAAACTGAATATTTATTATTCCAGGGTACGTAAAATTTACTGCTTAATAGATTACTGAGATTAAGAAAACTTGGATAAGGCTATAATATTATGTCAACTAAGTATCTGTTATCTTGTGCTTATTTATCAAGATTATGGAAGTCACGTCCAATAATTTCTTGCACCCAAATTTTAGTTCATCGAATCATCCTGCAAAGAATCTTCCTAGACCCATGAAAAATTAACATTAAACATTTTTCGAAGTCGACAACAAACTAAGAATAGTCGACAACATTGTTTACTTGTCAAGTTTCAAAAAACATGGAATATTCCTTTTTATTAAACATGCACAGAAAATATCCCTCATAGTTTACCAAACTATGTAGGTGTCTATTGCACGTCGGCTCAAACTGTTTGCGTCAAGTTTCAACTCCCTAATTTGTAAAAATACTAGATATAGCACGCACAAAATTCGAAATTTCACACCCTGTCCCCTAACCGGGTACAGTGATGTTTCCAGGTTCTGTTAAACTATAGTCTTAGTACGCTGTTTCTTTCACTTGGTTACTTTCTTCTATTGAATTACGGGAAACTGCTATAGACGTTCGAAAACGGAAAAACATTCAACAAAGTGGGTATGTATACCCATGATCGGTGCTTGTCAGATGGTTCAGCGTTCAAGTTTCGAGGTTAGAGGGTGTTCCGTATTAAGATTTTCATACCGACTTTCGGTACGTTTTGGATACCGACAATCATCGATATACCGAATGATGATGTAATACCATATACAGAAGGATACTGATATACCGAAATATCGATGCACCAAAATACCGAACGATATCGATATACCGAAAAATATGAAAATACCGAGAAACAATGATATTGAGTGATATGTACGTATGTATTTCGAGGTCGGTCTGCGCAATCACCCCGAAATTCCTTTTAATATGCAAAAAAAAGTATAATTTAGGCGTATTTATCTATATTTTGAGTACCTTTCAGCTTTCACATCCAGACCGACCGACTTTGGAGTTGGACTCTCCAAATGCATTAACCCCCTCCTAAATTAAATTCTAGATACGTGTCTGGAAGTACTGAATGGTACCGGTACCGAAAGATATCGAAATACCAAAAATGGAAAATAGATAACAACAAGGAATAATAAATCAAATGTAACTGCGGGGAAAAGGTAAAATGAATTTTATGGTGGATATCCGACACTCGGATCCGGATTCGAAAATCCGAAACTCGGACCCGGATTCGAAGATCAGAGTCTGAATATCCGAAACTTGGATCCGGATACCTGAAACCCGGACCCGAAACTTCGATGTTTTGGATATCCGGTAAAATGGATTCGTGCGATTTCGGTCGCAGATTCACAGATCCAGTATTCGGACTTCGGACGGACGCCGTAACTCGGCGGTAGAGCGTTGGCATAGCATTCGGAAGGTTGTGGGTTCGATCCCAGCGGCCGACTATCCTGACTGCAGTTTTTTTTTGTCACACCATACAAATACCGGGATGACACCTTCAACATATGCACTGGACGACACCTTCCCGAATCCTTTCTTTCCCCTCCCCTAACCCGGCCTGAGCTTTAGATGTCTAAAGGCTATAAAAAAAATTCAAATTCAATTCCAAATTGTTCCATCGGTCCTAAGTGTTCAGAGTTCTTTGACATCATATTTTGGCTCTACAATCAACACTATTGTTCTTATAGCACACTACATCAAGTTTTGGATTGTGTCTATACTTGGGACCCAGTGACCCGATTTAGGTTTCGTCACCCGGAGGACAAAGTAGAGATTATTTCGTTGTGTTTGAGGGTTGACCGAGAACGGAGGTGTTACCCCCAAACACGAAAAATACGAAACTGGAGCTCATTAAGTTCTCAGGCCAGGTCAAGTTTTAGACCGGATCACCAAAACTGACCTAGTTTCAACTCTGCCTTTCAATTTTATTTATGACCTTTAGACATCTAAGGCTCAGGTTGGAATAGGGGAGGGGAAAGGAATCGGGAAGGTGTCGGCCAGGACCTATATTGAAGGCACCATCCCAGCATTTGCCTGGTGTGACTGGAAAACCTTAGGATGGTCGGCCGCTGGAATCGGACCCACGACCTCAACAATGCTACACCAACACTAACACTGAGCTATAGCGCTTCGGTGTTTTAGCTCTGCCATGCTACTCCTTCTATATAAGTTATTAGTATTCATTTTTTAAGGAAGAATTCTGTATTTTAATATTCCTATATTGTTCAGTATAATGATACTGTTCGGTATATCTAGTGTTGCCGACGAGATTTAGGCTGTCTCGTCTCGAAAATATATATTCTTTGCATTACGAGAATGTCTAGTCTCGTTTTATATAGCCATTTCTCTGTCTCGTCTCGTGGCAACACTAAGTATTTCGGTATTAGTGATAGCGAATTTTCGGTATTCGAAAATACCGATTTCGGAATATCGATATTTTTGACAGCCCTAGGTTTTTGTCAGGAGAGACATCAAGGGTGCATTTTCCATTGTATAGAAAATACACTGAAATCATCATTTGTTTCCATGCATATATTGCCAATTATATATAACATAATGTATAAACATTTGTTTCTTCCTCAAATTTCTTAACATGTCCAATGTTAGAATGCAAAGAAATTGAGTTCTATATTCCTTAAAAATAGCTATTTAAGATATTTAAATTCCACCGTCTGAATATTAATTACCACAAGTCATGATGTATCACTCTCATTTCCATTTTAAAAAATCATTTTTTTTTAAATTTGAAGCAAGATTTTTTTTTACTTCTACGCTAATAAGTAATTATTGGAAGAGTACAGTAAAATTAGAAACGAAAACTTAATTTGAATTCTGCTACCTTTGAAACGAAAAGTTTTCGATTGTGTGCAATTGCATATACGTACAGGTACCTTTCGGTTCACAGATGCACATTTCCTGTAGTCATGTAAAAATCTATGTTTCTTTATTAATAATTAAGACATGCTTTCCTTAGCAACTACTTCTAATTTCTAATAATGAGAAGTAGTTTCTATTTCTAATAATAATAATAACGGTCATCTTAGGATACAAGTAAGGACATACTTTAGTAGGGAGTGAGGGGTGAATTTTCCAAAATAATCTATCGTCATCAAAACTATGTTTGCTTGCAAAATTTCAGTCGGTTGCAGTAGTAGAAGTAGTTTAAAATTGAAGTTAAAGATTTTTTTTTAAATCTTCTGGAGATGTGTGGATTGAATGGGGGTTATTTCTCCGAAATTTTGTATTACCATTAGAATTACGTACGCCTACATCAAAGTTTCAAGTCGATTTGAGTAGTGGAAGCGGATTAAAATTGATTTACTAGATTTGAACAACAAAACAAAGAGGACTTGTGTTTCGTCTTTACACGTTCGGATAAATGGCGATAGTCACAGAACCCACATGGTCAATATAGGACCACCTTAGTTTCGCATTCACTGGTTAGAGGAAGGTCAGAAAATCCATGCCTTATCGATATCTCAAATTTCACAAAAAATGCGAGTTAAAGAAACTTCGTGTAGCACGGCAGTATTAACATCACATGAAAACTTCCTCCTAGGATAATTATCAGCAAGCTTAAGTTTCATGCGCAAATGTTCAGTTAAAAAACACTGACTAGTAAGGCTGGAGTTATTCCTTTCACCTCAGGAATTAGTTTCGTTTGCATGGATAAGAAATAAAGTTCTTCCAGGTTTCCAAATGAAAATAGTTTCTTATCACAGTATGACAACAGTTTCACGCTTTATCACATTATAATTACAGTAGATTTTTACTGCAAACGACGAAAACCATCAAGAAAACAAGTATCAATAATTTTGAATGTATTTTGCTTCATTCCTTAATGAATAAAATAATAATAATAACTCAGGGTAGTACTGAATACTAATATCTTTGTTGATGTTATTTAGTTATTCTGACGGAACATTTTTTTGCGTACTATTTGTTTAAAAGAACTCTCTCATTCTGTGAAGGCATTAGTTACTTTTCTCACTTTTCTTCCAGCAAAGAAATAAGTAAAATACACACACCAATGTCATTTCAATAAAGACCTTGTGCAGGAAATTGATATAATAATAAAGAAATAAATAACAATACATTATTTTCAATATTTAATTCTCTTCAGCTAGAAAAGTTATAACCTAACATTTCAATTTTTAGCAACTTTTTTTTCATCTTCCGTTCTAGAAGAATAATAAAAAGTAAACACATTGAAGATATAACAATAAAAAATATACATGTTCAAACTCTGCACATTGCAAATTGCTTTTTCTTATTCATAAAACATTTTTTTAAATTTCTTTTTACTATCTGATTGACATATTGCTTTCAGTAAAGGTTGCCACAGGAAGGCGTTTGTGCCTAAATAGGTAGTACTTGGTAGCACCGCCTCCCTCACAGGGGAAGAAAAAACTACAAAAGTATACAAAAAAAAATCCCTGAACATAAGAACCAGTCGTACTCAATCTTCATTAAAAAATAATATTGTAGTGGTTTTCTTTAAAGATATGTAAACTGGAACATAGCTATAGTATTACATTTATGAGGTAGTTGAATCACTTAAAACACAGGCCTAGGGCTTATAAACAATTAAATACATTTGTTACTAAAAAAAATATATAATGTACGAATTCTGTCAATATGGAAATGTCATGGTAAATATCACTTTCTTGTAACAATACTATTCGTAGCTTATCAAATATTGACCACCAATATTAATGGGAATGTGGAATCAGTGAAAAAGTATTTGTCTAGGACAGTAGTTCCTTAGACAAGTTTCCCACAAGAACAGATTTTTTTTTAATCTACTTAACATGATTTTAGGTATTAAAAATGCAGAATATCGAAAACGCAGAAAACAAACAAATCAACAAACACAATTTAACTACAGGACATCTGCTTCAATTATTATTTAAGTTTTCATCAAAAAATGTGTATAACCACTATAACGCAGTCAAAATCAAAATTTAAGCGATATTAACCAAATTTTCTTTTAAAATGTATTTACCTGTAATATTTCAATAGAAATTTGAAATATTTGTTACTACAAGATAACAGGATATTAAATACAGTTTTCAGAAAATTAATTAAAACGTTGACGATGGAAGCAACTAATTTAAACATACAAATAATATATCTAGTTGATGAAATTATTTTTTGTTCTCTTTACATTATGTGTACATAAATTCTTTGTGTGCATAAATTCAACGTTGGTCAAGCTTTCTCTGTAAACAAAAACAAAACGGGAAAATAGGAAATCGTCATATCTTTTCTTGGAACTACTGTCCAAAGTACAATACCTCTTTAAATATGAAATAAAAATATAAACCTTCAATTTTAAAAATACTAATTACAATAATAATAATCTGAAAGCAGAAATAATCATTTTAAAAAATCACTGACAACAATGAATGGAATGTGTCGCACAAATTATACTTCACAGATGAGATTAGCAAAAGAACTCTGCTATGAACTTTTTCTCTTTTCATAAACAAATCCACTTTCAATCAAAGTAGTCTTTCTAAAATCTTGTTCTAATCAGTCTTACACATAATACCAATTTGACACACGATGTTCATGTTAACAGCGCTTGCACTCTCTCTCACACACACACAACATTCACTCTGTCTTTCATGCTCACTCAATTTGCATATAAATTCCGTATAATTCATAAACAGCGAAACAATGATAGTGTTTTTCGATCGATGTGTTACTTACATGATAAGAAAAATGATGAATATGAGAAACAAAAGAAAAAATGTAATATTATGTTCATATCCGCAGGACTATTTCCTTTTAAATTGAATTACTCTTGTTCGCTTCCTCAAATTAAATATATTTTACTTGCGAAAAATATACATATGGAACTTTTCCGTACTCGGTGAATACTATATGCATACGCCAGTGATTTCTGGTACCGTATTCTTAGAAATCACTTACATAATGTAATAATGGAAGGAGGAATATGTAAAATAACGAAATTCTTGTCAACATATATGTTTTTTATCACTATAAAATTAACCAAATTTAAAATACACACCACAAACTGTAAACATGGATGGCATCATGGACATCACATGCCGATTTTATTGATTCGAAAATCTCATTAATTTTCTACGAATGACAATAACCTTATTTCTTTATTTTGTTTTACATTAAGCATCGAATTCTAATTATTGCAAACATCAGAACATAATGATGAAACTGAACGGGTACAGGTCACTAAAAGAAACAAAGATTTGAGTAAGACAGAGGAAGTATTCCATTTTGTGTTTAAAATTTTCATTCTTACTTTTATTAAAATGTCTGTATATTTGCTTTGCAACAACATAGCCTAGAACCTGATTTCGCGTATCTTAAATAGTACAGAGTTAAGCATCTCAAATACGTGCACTCCAACACAGATTGCAGAAAAAAAAAGTAAAAATCGTTTATATGAATATATTTAACGAAAATACGAAAGTATTTGCCGTATTTAGTCAGTTTTAACGTGGCTACGAAATACGGAGTGGGAACAACAGTTGGTAACAAATTCTGAATTCAGAAAAGAAAGAAATACAAAACTGATATGCTTGCATTCCTGACAAAAAAAGATTGCATCGGGACAATGCGACGAAAATTCTGTACCTTGCATATTTTGTTGTTATAAAGTTGTTCAAACAACGATCATCTCATTGCTATTTTCTAGTCTCGTTCTTAGGTTGTCGTAACAGACATATTGCTACTGACATTTATTCATGGTTCGTTACGAATGATGCAAAAGGATGGTTACTACCATAAGCATTTTGTGTTTCTCCATTAATTTACAGGACATTCTAGAATCTCCTTGGGCACCGAGGAAAATTATTACAGAAATACATAATTGTGGCAGCAAATCAACATAATATCAATGCCAGTTCCACAGATACACCAATAAGCGAAAATGAAATTTATTCCCGTGATGGTGTATTGGTGCAAAAGTCAAAGGAAAGCATTCCGACTTGAATTTAATTAATTGAATATTACAAAACTGTACGGCACTCTATGTATGACGTAAGACTAGTTTACATCAGAAAGTCTCTCCACTTAGCACAAATTCTCGGAATAAACATGGGGAAGTTTTTTTTTTTTAATGTAGACTCGATTCGAGCATTCTTTCTGGTGATTAAAGGAAACTTTGGCTAGGAACTAATGAAAACGTAAAAAAGAACTTTTGAAAATGCTGCAATTTTAAAACCTTTGAACTCATTAGTCAAGTCTAATTTCATTGTAAAACAGGTTGATTTCGAATCTTCCAGATTTTAAAGAAAATAAGCTATCACTGAGGTATCGTAATGTGTGTTATTGTTTTAACGGAAATAGATTTTAAAAAATCTAATGAACAGTATAATATTCTAAACCTATGCCATTTGAATGGCGTTTTATTCTTCGAAGACTAATAGAGATTCTTAGAAGAAGAAAAAATTGCAACACAGTGACATAACAAACAACGGCTTAAAAAATGATTACGTAAAGCTGGATTCAGGATTATGCTTTAATATTATTAGTTTAATTTATCCTAGAGTTTTCACATTTGGCTGCTATGCTTTTAAACGGGAAAGTCAATAAAGTAAAAGATATTTGTGACGAAACTACCGGTGATACAATTCTGTTATTTTTAAAATACTTTTCTGTAAATTCTTCCTCCTTATGCTAAATAAAACAAAGTCACAGCCAACATGTTAAAACAAGAACTAAATTAATTTTTCCCATATTTTTTTGTAATATCTAGAACTGTTTTTCATTATGGATGAATAAGCCAAAAATTTGTTTAAAGAAATGTAAAGTTGTGCACCATATAAATCTGGCTTTATTAT